>RAON01000013.1:0-291254 GCA_009805295.1 Neurospora sp. FGSC 6877 | reverse complement strand
CGGCGAGGGCGCCCTCGGCGATGTGACGCTTGCGGTGGGGGCTGCCGGAGGAGGAGCGGCTACGGCTGCGACGCTCGTCGCGGCGGGAAACACGGGTCGCGCCGGCGTAGTATTCCTCATCTTCGTGGCGGTGGTGAGAGCGCGAGTGGGAGTGGTGGCCGTCACGGTGGCGGCTGTGGCTGTGGGGGTGGTCGTCGATGTGCTCGACGATGTACTCCTCCTCGGTCTTCTCGACGACGTAGGGAGCAAAGTCATCACGGCGCTCACGAACAACCACCGTAGGAGGAGCGGCTTCTTGGAGAATGATCCTCTGCTCGGCGGGGCGTTGGCGGATGACGATGGGTTGCGGCTGTGGTGCAGGCTCGTAGTACTCGGTTTCCTTGCGGTAGATCTCGACGTCGGCGCCGTGGTCGTGATCAATGTGTTCACGGATCCGGCGCTCCAGGATAACCTCGGAGCCGTCCTCGCGGCGCTCTACCTTTCTCTCCACACGCACCTCCGCATCCCTCTCGGCATCGTAGTAGGAATGGCGCTCCCATCCGTCATTGTCCCTGTTTCGGCTGGAATCGTGACGATAGTGGTAGTCATCGTCGTCGCGGGTGACCAGACGCTTCTCGACCACAGTGCGCTCGCGATCCGGGATGTTGTCGCCGTCCCAGTCCTCCGTCTCTCGGTACCGGCGCTCGACGTAGGTGGTGCCCTGACCAGCAGTAGATCGTGGCCGGTCGGGATAGAGACGGTCATCTCTGCGATCAACAACAAGCTCGCCGCCGCTGGGACGACCAAAGAAGCGGCCGTCTAGACGGGCACCTTGGCGGTCATCGTCGATGACGTCAATCTCGCGCTCATAGACTCTCTCGCGGCTGTGGCTCGGTGCCTGCTTGTAACGGCGGGTGGTTGTCCTTCTGTAGCCCTCGTCGCCCGAAGGGGAGGAATCCCGGGAGTACCGGGTTTCGCGGTAGACCTGGGCCATGTGTCTCTTGTGTCTGAATTCCGATGAACGGGTGGCCTGAGCTCTTGTGTAATCCGGGGATGATGAAAGTAGGGAAATGTCCACTATAGCTTATAGAGCGTGTAAGTATTTGTTTAGTACGTTCAGGGGTAGGGATCGATGTTTACCACGACAACCACAGCAAAACAAAAACTTTCAACTTTGGGTATCTGGTCAAGTCGCAAAGTAAGAAAAGATATAGGAAGAGTCAATATTTTGAGCAAAATCAAGCAAGAAGAGCGAAGTGGGATAGGCAGAGAGGCTGAGTCCTTGGTATAAGAGCAAGAGCCGGGGGGGTCAAAGTGGGCAAGGAGGGGTGCTATACGGGATCGAGTGGGAATGGTGGAAAGGGTGGGAATGGGGATGGCTGGGTGGGGCTCAGTTACGTCGACGGTGGTCTCGCAGATGTGAGCAGGTCTTGGTATGTGAGACCGTATTCTCTCTGGCGCCTAGTTACTACCTGGGATAGTCATACTACGTAGGTATATGCCTCGAGATGGTAAAAGTTTGATCAGGCAACCTGTTTCTTGTCCGTGGTCCCCTGGCCGGTTGCAAGCCAAGGTACAAGTAGCTTGGTGTGGGCACATGTACCCTTTTTTGGTCTCTTCATAGGGCCGGCGGCAGTTCCAGTCAACAGCGCTTGTTTCCATGCTAGTGGAAACCAACCAGAAGATACGATGATCCGAACGAAGCTGTTGGATCCCAAAAACGTTGAAGGTTGGCTCACGTTTTTAGGGCGGCGCAGTACCTGCGTTGAAGGTCGCCAACTCATTGTCTTTCAAACAGCTCCTACAGGGCTGGCCAACTCGAGCGTTCTGGAATCTTTTGTGTTAGCCATAGGCGGTTGAGAGCTCGTGAGGGTCTCATGAAAGGGTTCGGCAGAGCTGGTCTGAGTCTGAGTCTGAGTCTGGAGGACGTGATATGTGACTAACTCGGGCCCGGGTAAAGAGCATTTCGCATCCGTTTGTTGAGAAAGGGAGGTATCAGACGAGTCACTTTGACAGGCGGACAGGTCGGCCGAATGTTCATCAGCCCGTCTTACACATGTGGTTCATACTAACGGTCTAAACCCTTCAGCTGGCTGATTTAGGCAACCTCGAGATGCTCTGGTCTCGTCAAACTAAACGCCCAACTGTTAGAGGCCCTGCATTTTCCGTGACATGAAGGCAGTCCTGCTATGCGGCCGGAAGAGACCCTTTTTGCATAGTTCAGTGATCAGTGGGTATAGGTACCTGTCTCGCGGTGGATATTCTCCATAGGAAGCAGATCAGGAGATGGCGGCGTCCAGGGAGCCTTGGAAGTGTGACTGCTACACATAGATACGGTGCTGATTGAAAGAGGGGGACAAGTTCTCGAGACGGACCCGAGGAGACCCTCTTTTCGTTGAAGATTCTCGAACACAGCAGGAGGCAATTTTATCATGGTGCCTTCTTAGCAGCATAGCAGCAGGGTGCCGAGAGAGGGTAAGGTGTTTTTCTGCAGGTATCCGTGTCTCTCAGGAATCCTGGCAAGGCTACCTCTAGGAGAGATCTCGTGGTGTGGTACCTGTAGTACGCATCTGTATGTCTTTTGCCCTGTTGAACAGTTCGGGACTTGCAAAACCGGGAGAAACTTCTCGTTTCACCTGGGACGGACCCTGGTTGCCTCCATGTATCCTTTTCTGAACAGCCTTGTGACCAGATCAGCACGAGGATGTACAGAAAAAAATCCAGTGGTTTGTTCGAGTCTCTGTGAGAGGAAAACGGTGACCCCTCCATCCATCCCTCCCTTGGACGGCATTCGACGTACGTAGTGGATGCCTTCGCTCGCTCGCCAATGGCGCAACACTGGAAAGTCTCAAGCAGGTCGCGGCGGCGGATGACCCTCGACGGTGACTTGTGCAGGGCACCTGACGGGATGTTTTTGGTTGGACGACGGATTTTGGGATGGGCTGGAGGGGACGAAGATGGGATTCCTTCTGCCCCTCTCCCGCTTTTCTTCTTCCCATCGTCATCTTCAGCCTTCTGAATCCCTTCATGCTTTGCTCCTCGATGTCGTCAACTTGTCTCTTGTGTCCCTAATTCTACCGAGGATATTGATGGAAGTCATCCATATCCGGCGCATAATGCATCTTGCACCTGCAGAAAATTTCTCTTCGGATCGCCTGGAACTTGTTGTCCTTCAGATCTTCGGGACTTCGGGTGGAAATGGAGAGACGGCCTGGGAATCTGCACAAGTGATGCGCTGAAAAATGACTTGCAGCAGGGGACTCACGGCAGTCATACACAACTTCACAAGCACCTGGCAACGGGACCCACTTTTATTAGAAGCCTGCCGCTTCAACGCTTGTGCCCAAACAGAGGGGGCATTTCGTCATCGGTCAACAGGCCAAGGAAACCATTGCGAAGTCCCTGTCTTGTGTCTTCCATTCTTTGCCTTTGGGTGGAATCAAGAATTCAACCTTGGAATTTGACAAAACGTGTCTCGGGTTATTCTTCACCAGCACATCCTTCACGCTTCGATGATCCATCATCTCCGTTTCATCCTTCCTCCCCTTTCCCCGTCCCCGTCCTGCCCGTCCACCCAATACCATTACGTTTCTTCCTCCTTCTCCATCTTGTGGATATCGCTGACGGGAGATCACCACTACGACTCTTTTAATCCCTGTCGGTTTCGTTGTCCACCAACAAGTGGCTGAGGCATTGGCGAACTCAGCCTCTCTGGGGCTTCTACACACTAGTACCTACTATGTAGATACTCAGCCCGACCTCAACTGCGACCACTGACATACGAATGTTTTGAAACTTCCAACCACATGGACATGCCGACATTCCCGCGTGAGCACCACGAGCACGAGCCGAGCACGAGCAGCGAGCGGCTTGAGCGGCGTGTTTCTTGGCAAATCACGGGAAGGCCAAGAGTGACGAAACGGAGGGGATTTGGCGGGATGATCACCAAATCATTCTTTCCTGAAACTTCCAGAGTTAGCGAGGCTCCGAAATACTGAACAGTGGATTACGCGCCATCATCAACAGTCTCGAGCGTTACATACAACCCCGAAGCCGCTGGCCCCCTCGAGGCCAACCTCGCCCAACAAACCGCGCGCTGCTCAAGCTGTAGTGTACGTCGACACCCTCTATACCTTCTTGTTTTCTCGACCCAACAAGCAGAGAGAGAGACCTGAATGATGTGCAATGTCAAACGTTTCCTATTACCTGATCGTGGAACAAATATCCGCGAATGAAGTCCATTTTTAGCTCTAGAATTTCTGACAACTGGTCCTCTCTATTCACAACCTGTTTGCCCTCCCGAGTCATGAAACACCTTGATGAGCAATGTCTTCTGCTAACCACAAGCCTGTCTGCCTACCTAGGTACCGCCCAAACAGCTACCAACTCATAAGTTAAGTTGCCTCTTTCCTTCCTTGCTTCTTTCCATGTCCTAGTACACAGAAAGACAAGCTTCCTTCCTTCCCTCTAACACTTACTCATTTACTCCGTCGCAATTTCATCCAAACTTCAACTCGCCACCGACCCCAATCTGCCCTGGTTCCTATACCATCCGGTAAAAGCAACCGCAAACAAACATACGCAGCCGACTAGACACGCAAGCAAGCACCACCTATCTCTGAGTGCATTATCAGAGTGGTTTCATCAACAGGGCTGAAAGGAGGCTGGCTCTCTACAAGGCTGTACGGTCCCTGACGGCTGATCTCCGAAACTCGATAACCATTGTCCACGACACCTTACTGCGGTACCTAGGTGATGATGTGCCTGACTTCCCGTCTCACTCATCATTGGGCTGCCGAGAAAAAATGGCGCTGTCTGGTGTCGGGCTTTGTCTGCAAGTTGTTAGGTATCAATCAATCTTGGATGTCTGACAATGGGTTTGTGTAACTGTAAGGGCCAAGCTCATGGCCGACAGCGAAGACTGCTCGCCATCCTGTTTTGTGATGCCGATTTGGCTGAAGTGCCAGTGGAAGCTGCAGACCACTTTAGCACGTATATACTAGTAGACTTGTGGCGAGGACCAAAGAAGAGGAGGTGCGAAGGAGACGACCGAACTGAGGATATCTCGCATGAAGACGTCGTTGGGAGTTTCCTAGCTAGCTTCTTAACAGTTGTCAGAACTAGGTGAACCGACGAAATGTATGCCGAAAGATGTGAGCATGAGTTTACGACATTTGGATACCGATAATCCCCATGGCTAGATGTAGTAAACATACCTCTCTACGCAATTGCTCGTCTACGACTGTCGACCCCCCTGCATATTATCAAGTGCTGGTATTTCCATCCTACAGTCCTACTAGCCTCCTAGCATAGCATAGCCGCTCGTTATACCCGGAGCAATTTGCAGAACCGGTTGTATGAACACCAAAAAGACCCGTATCAGCTCGCCCACCTCACCCCCTCCCCTCGAACAAAACACAACGAACACTGGACCACGCGTGTTGTTCTCCTGTCTTCCCCTTTTTGCGCTGCATGCTTCAGATCCTACACCCTGGGCCTGCCACTCTATCCACCCCAACGACAAAGGGAAAAACAAGTTTTTAGTGAGTGAAGCGATATATGAAAACCAAGAAATGAAAAAGAACGGGAAAGGATTATGTTGTTGTATTGTGAAACCTTAGGCGTACTGAGGCAGCCTTCGCAATGACAGAAACTGGACCGGTGTTCGTGCACTAGAAGAAGATATAGGCCAGCAGGAAGCTAACCAAGCAGAGGACCGCCGCAATCTGGACTGGCACTCCCTCCGTGCCTTGCCTCGCTGATTGCGCGATGTCCTGGGCGGTTGCCTGTACGTTCGACGCCTGCTCGCCCACCGCGTCAGCCACAGCCGCCTTCCTCTGTCTCAGGCCGCTGGAGGCGTCATTCTGGAGAGATGCGATGGTCGCCTGGGCCTTGGCCAACTGTTCCTTCAACTGCTCGTACGTCTCAGAAGCCGTATTCTGTACTGTCGATGCGGCGGCCGCAACAGTCGACTGGAAGTTCTCGGCGACGTCAGGCTCTTGTTTGATCTCGCGGGTGTCGGCCGTCGAAGATCGGGTCTCGCTGGGGGATGTGAAAGGAGCGGGGGTCTCCTCAACCTGCGCATGTGATTGTTAGTTTTTTTTGATCGTCCGTTGCCAGGGGTAGGCGAAAGGTAGGGTAGGCGAAAGGTAAACGTACCCGGTTCGAGGTCGAGGGGCGGATAGGGGTGGCAGCCACCGGGGAGGTGGTCTCCTCTCCAAAGGCTGGAAGCCAGAGAACGCGAATCTTCTTCTCCTGAATCTGGGACTTGTCGACACCATCCCACTGTGACGTATTTGTCAGCACTCATTCATCCTCTGCTGTTTGAGTTATACCCACAATCTGAGCAACGTTGGTGAACTCCTTGTCACCGGTGATAGTAACGGACTGAACGAGGAACTTGTCGCGGCATCGGGCGTCCGAAGGAGGCTCCTGCTTCATGGCCTGGAGGAGGACTGAAAGGGAAGTTAGTCACGAGACCGTAGGTTGGACATGATGTTGAGAAATCGAGGACTGACCGGAAACCTCGACATCGTGACCGGGCTCAATGCGACCCGAGTTGGGGCGGACGCAGTATCTGAAGAGGGTGTTGGTAAGTGTCTGTATCTTTGGACTGGTGATTCGTTTGCGCTACGGCGCATTGCCGAGGAAGGAACGTACTGCTTGGGGGCGGTGGTTTTGACCTGTACGAGGGCATGTTAGCACATGTGTCGAGCGACCCTCAACCACGACAAACGCGTGTCTTTGTCCACATACCTTGAAGGCAACCGGAGAGGTGTTGGGGTTCCTGATCCTAAGGATCTGCGAAACCTCCACAGTAAAGGGCCCTAATTTCTTGTCAGACGATGGGGGATCCTAGAGAGTCTGGGCCGGTGGTGCTGTTCGCGACGGGACGTACTGCGGAAACCAAGCTCGAGGGGATCGATTTCGACGGACATGTTGGCGATCGGTTGGACTCTTGGTGGTTTGGTGGTTTTGGGGAAATTCTAAAGCGACTTGGATTTCGCGATGGGAAGACGGGAAATGTTGCCGGGCGATTATTGGCCGTCCCTAGTATGCTCGGTGGGGGGGAAATAAAGGGATGGGGGATGGAGTTAAACGTATTAGATATGTTTGCGAAATATGCCAGACAAGGGCAATGCGATTCTGCTGGTTTATCGGGCGCAAACAGCGAGACCTCGGAGTTCAGTCGTCGTCAAAGGATAGTGTTATGTAGTGAAGATGTGTTAGGTAGCAGCCGAGAGGTAGGATGAATCGATGTTATGAGGTGTGGTAAAGCGTTGCTTCCAAACAAGAAGCTGGAACCTGATAATAAGACGCAGACGAGAGGGCTGCCGCCAGAGATGATGTGTTACGACATTCAACAGTGACGGCGGTTCGACGCGTGCTGGCCCGGGGACAGACCAACCTGGACACAAGCCAGCAGCCTGTTTCCAGCTGGAGTCGCTGTCACTTTCAGGAGGGCGCCAGGCAACTGGAAAGATGCCAAGATGCCAAGACCCAACCGAGCCAAGAGCATGAGTCCGTGCTGATCTCATACTGGACCCCAACCCCAGAACCTCACTCAGAATCTCAAAGCTCCAGCTGGGAGCTCTTTCCCGACCCGAATTCCATGTCCGCTGGCCGGGCGAGCCTGGGGTTTGTCGCGTGGGGTCCACGTATCTCCACTGAAATTAAGGGTCAGGGTCGGAGAAACAGGTGATGCTAACTGTCATTTGGCTGCAAATTGGGCAATTGTCAGTTTGTCACTGGCCATTTCAGCTGCCAGCAACGCTGGCATCACTGTCAGAGCAACGGACAAGGGTGTTGTGTTGAATGACGTGCCCCGGGCAGCCTGGCCATATCACGAAAGCGTTCACTTCATTGACGACGACAACAACAACAACATTGAGGTGGACAGTCTGAACTTTGTTGGAAGCGCAAGACGATATCCTAAAGTTGGGCACAGTACACTCAAGGCCAAAGTGTTCGTTTTAAAACTTGGCCACGTCTTAGTGCAGGGAATCGCTACCCGTCTGCTTCTATCCGAACTGTTGACAGCTTCGCACCTTTTAATTGAACCCCTCCTTACTTGATTGCACAACTTCCAAGTTGCCACTATTTTATCCCCAGCAACAATCTACGATAACAATCAGGACCAGTCCCGTCCACTCCATTTAAATACCTAATCTATAGTAGCGACCACACCTTTTTCACCAACCAAATCAAGAATCATCAAAATGGGCCAAACGGATCTCGAGGTTCTGATCGACATGGGCTTCGAGCGCGCCCGCGCCGAGCTCGCCGTCAAGAAGTCTGGTGGCTGTCAGTCGTCCCGAATGCCTACCCCTGTGACGCGAATGTGATATTAACAATTAGCAGTGCAAGGAGCCCTCAACTGGCTTGAGGAGAACCAGGACAAGTCCTTGGAGGAGCTGCAGGCCGGCGCTGCCTCTACCGCGAAAGCCGACGACGACGAAGAGGACGACGGCTCCCCCATTCCCGAGGGCGCCAAGTCCCTTGTTTGCAACGATTGTGGCAAGAGGTTCAAGAACGGAGATCTTGCCGCCTTCCACGCTTCCAAGACGTCAGTCTCTTACCATTCTGTCCCTGTTTGTGGCACCAAGCTAACTCTACCACAGTCAGCACACAGACTTCTCCGAATCTACTGAAGAGATCGCTCCTCTAACGGAGGAAGAAAAGAAGCAAAGGCTGGAGGAGCTCCGCCAAAAGCTCGCGGCGAAGAGGGAGAGGCAGGCACTCGTTGACAAGGAGGAGCAGAAGCGCAATGAGGTACGGTCAGACCGTCCCCAGTTCGCATTACAAACGTGCTAACTACATCCATAGCAAATCAAGCGCAAGGCTACCAAGGAAACACAAGACCTAAAGGAGGAGCTCGCGCGTAAAGAGCAAATAAAGGAGGCTGCTCGCAAGCGTCAAGAGAAGCTCGACGACCTCGAGGCCAAGAGACGCATCAAGGCCAAGATCGAAGCTGACAAGGCCGAGAGGAAACGCAAGGAGGAGGAAGCGAAGGCGCTTCGCGAGGGTAGAGCTCCGGCCGCCCCTTCACCCGCCCCTGCTGCCGCTGCGCCGGCTGCTTCTAAGCCGGCTGCCTCCCACAATGAGGCTCGTCTGAGGTTGCAGACTGCCAAGGGAAATGTTATGAAGACATTAGCTGCGGATGCCACGCTGTTTGAGCTTGCTCAACAGTTGGAGGCGGAGAATGGAGTCCCGGTTGCGAGCTTCTCTACGACGTTCCCCAGGAAGACGTGGCAAGCTGGAGTAGACTTTGGCCAGACGCTGAAGGAGGCTGGGCTGGTTCCCAGTGCGGTGCTCATCGTCAATTAGGGTGGACGAGTACTTGGTGCTTCGAAGTAACTTGGGGTGGAGGGAATGGTCATGGTATGAGCTCAAGCGGAGGTCAAACGCCAGAGCTGAAAAAAAAGAAGACGGATACGTCTAGAAGCGTTGCAAGTTGCCGATGATATTTTACGAATGATGAAAAAGGAGTCAAAGTGCAAGTCAACATTCTTCTGTGTAATTGTTGTTCGAACTATAATTTCTAGACATGTCGTTCGTAGATACCTTTTTGGCCACATGAAACCCACGCTACGCTAAACCCACCATCTCCGATTTACCCCATAGAATACCGTCCAATACTGGTTTGTTTGTTAGTTCGAGACCTCGGGTCAACATCCCTAGGCGTTTTTATATCAAATTGATTCGTTGCGTTCTTCGACCAGAGTGTGATTTCATTATGAATATGCTTTTTCAGAAGTCTAATATACCGTATTGCATCTTGTTAGTGCCTTTCCGATCTGTACGTAGCTATTCATTTCGTCCTTGCAAGGTTTGAGACAGTTCGGAATAGATCTCGGTCCAGTATACCAGGAGAAGGTACCAAGCTAACAAACAAACTAGCACCAGATTGTACTCCTCCGCGGCAGTTCAACTAGCAACCAAAGTAAACAAAAGCCAATCTCTTCGGCTTCGTTGGGAAGTGCCATTTAGCTCGGATATAATCCGGTATGGTAACCCCTCCTTTTTCGCACCACAATTCTTATCCCGAACGTATCCGTCCCGTTTCAGTATCCATCCCCCTCCCGTCCATACTAACGACAAGGCCTCGCACCATATCTCACCCCATCCATGGCTTCCCGATCTCGCAGCCTCCAGCTAGGACAAGCTCTCCATAGCAGCTACTACTACAACCGCGGCGCCTGCGTTATTAGCCGGCCATTCTTCTTCTCCTCCTCCACGTTGTCATTCTTCAACCCTTCAACTACCATCACGAACCCCGCATCACCCCGCATCTCCAACAACTTCTTCAGTCAGAGACATATCAGAACAATGGCTACCTCTACTACCGCCGGAAAGAAGATTGAGTGGCTCGTTGTCGTGCCGGACTTTGAGGGCGTTGGGGAGAAGAGGTTGGAGGTTCGCCCGTACGTATACCATTTGCACACCTCATATACTCGTTAGAACGGACATGCTCATATACACGGGCACGACGAAGTCAAAACAACATGATCGAGCCATAAGGTAGTAAGACTAATTTTCGGTGATTTCTCACAGTGACCACTTCGCCGGTCTCGGCAAGAACATTGATAATGGATGCTTCCAGATGGGCGGTAGGTCTTTTGTTTGGGGCTATTCAGCTTCACTTCACTTCACTTCACCATTTCACTTCACAGCTCTTCAACAGCGTGCATCACCTTACCGGCTCTTCAAAGCCTTGCCTCACTTAACAGCTTGAATTCAGCCAGCAACGACTTGGCCATATCCCACCCCCAGGTCCTACGTGTCACCTCACCCATCCCCCATCCCCCATCTGTGGTTCCGCTCTGTAAGTCTATGCAGAAACCTAACTAACAAACATCATCAGGCGCCGTTCTCTCCGAGCCCCCAACCTCCGACGACCCCAAGACCTTCAAGTTCGCCGGCAGCACCATCGTCCTGCTCGCCGAGAGCCGGGAGGAGGTGATCAAGATCCTCAAGGAGGACGTGTATGCTCAGAAGGGCGTTTGGGATGTTGACAACGTAAGTTATTCCTTTCTTCCACTTTCCTACCGGAAGCTAGAGCAGAGTCTCGAGAGACAAGGGGACGTGACGCGTGAAGGTTTAGGTGTGGATGCTAATGCTGGCTTGGATGATATAGGCTCAGATGTGGCCCTTCAAGTGCGCCTTCCGCTTCCCTGTTCCTGGTCAGCAGTACCAGCAGAAGCAGTAGATGTGGAAGGGCTTATAAGAATCAAGTAGAGATTATCTATATAAGGATATATAAACGCATAAAAGTCAAAGCTCTGAGACACACTAGACTCGTCGACAATTACCTACATGGAAAGTCGGGATCATTACCGCAATGTCAAAAAGTTACCGGCGAGACACAGAGTAGAAGCAACACTCAATAAGGTATGTTTCACTGTCATAACTAGAGGTAAGTGTATACCTAAAACCGGCAGAGCTAAATGATGCCCTCTCAACCTCCCTCTTTCCAATCCAGTTCCCACCTTCGTTCTCTATCAGATCACATCATATCAGATCACCTCTCCTCCTCGACTCTTCCTTCTCCATTTCGGTCTTTCCGTTCTCCCACTCAAACTCCCCGCCCCGTAATCCTCATGAAATCGGCCTCAGACCCGTGCTATAATCCGCCACAGAGCTGTCCCTTAACTGTGGGACTGCGCTGCGTTCGCTCATAGTTGTGGTCGTGGTTGTGGTGTTCCTGAGGTTGGGAGTGCTCGCGCTGTTGCTGCTGTTGGACCGTTGGGGCTGTTGGTGCTGTGGGTACTGTTTGCGGCGCTGGTGTGGTTGCTGACAATGGTACCCTTGCTGCTGCTTCTGTCGCTGCCTCTTCTGACTCGTGATGTTGACGGTGCCCGGCTGCCCTAGCACGCCAGACCTCTCGCATCTCGGCGAAGAGACTGGCACGGTATCTCCATAGCCTGCTCATAATTTCTGACGACGACGACGATGCTGCTATCGACCATCGTATTATCTCTGCTGCTCCGATTGCCTCTGACCCCTGATGCTCCTGATGGTGGCCACCGCCATGCCTAGTACGATATGCCTCTTGTAGCTCCGCAAACAGGTCGGCACGGAGCTCGGCCATATGGGGGATATTTGTCCAGGCCCATCGTTGGACGTAGACCCTGTCGTGAAGATCTAGGAGGGCTTCCCAGAGGAGAAACTCGAACTCGGAGACATCATCATCGTCATCATATTCGTAATCATCCGAGTCATCATAGAAGGAGTATTCGTCATCTGCGTCATCATCTTCCGAGTCATATTCTTCTTCCTCGTCATCCTCGTCATCCTCGTCATCCTCTTCTTCGCCGAAGTCTTCTTCTTCGTCGAGGTCCTCCTCTTCGTCATCCTCTGCTTCCTCGCCATCCTCCTCTTCGTCGCGGTCCTCTTCCTCCTCCTGCTCCTGCCTTTCCAAAGTCTCCCAGTACGGCTTCTCCAGAATACTAGTGGCCGCGCCAAACCACCTGTCGCCTCTCATCCTCAACTCCTCAAGAGCGTCGACGGCCCTTTTCCTCTTTTTCTCGAGGCGCTGGTTCATGTCCCGATCCGCATAAAGATTATCGTCTCTCTTCAGGTCAATGAGGATTGGGTCGAGCTCTTGAAGGATCTTTCGATATTCGCAAAGAACTCTTGTTGCCTTAAAGTTGCAGAATGTAAGGTTCCATGTTGTGGGAGCCGTGGGAGCCGTGGTTGGTCTTTGCGAGGGACGAGAGGAAGACATGGGTGTGTTGGAGGAGGGGTTGGAGGTGTTGGGGGAATTGTTGAAGAATGACCTTTTGGGGTTAGTTGACTGGTTGGATTATTGTAATCGGCCGAGTGAGCGTATGATTGAGGTCGAAGCGGACTCTCTGAGAAGAGAACGGATCAACGTATGGCGACAATGTCCGTGGGGGTATATATCGTATGAGTGTAGACTGTAGGAGTATTGAACCGTGGGTGTATATAGTGTAGGTATACAGACCGTTCGAGTGTAGACCGTTCGAGTGGAGACTGTAGGAGTGTAGACCCTGGGTATGCAGATCGTGAGAGTGTAGAACCAAGCAGTGAGACAGATGGTCTGGAAGACGGAAAATAAGTCTTGAGGGAGTAAAAAATGGTTGATGGGCAAGTAGAAGTGTTGGAAAGATCCAGGGTTCAGGAAGAGCCGTTTATGGATCAACTTATGTGGATAATGACCATGGGAGTGAAGAACCAAGTAGTTAGACGGATGATGAGGAACAGGGAGAAAATTTATTGAGAGGAAAGAAATGGATGGAGAGGAATAAGTATCTGAAAAGATTCCCAGTCCCAGAAAGGAAAAATTCTTGCGTGCGGATTAAGTCCGACATATCAGCATCGCATGTCCGCAGCAGGGACTCCGAGTCCTGCGTATATCGAATATCATCATATGATGCTGTACTGCGCTCGTCGAGATTCTCAAGTCCGATGGCAGCCCAGCAAGAAAATGCGACACGTATTGTCCCTTCACCCCATCTAGCCATGCCCGTCAAGCCTCTGCCAGCCTCAAAAGCTGCTGAGTTCGGCGAATCCGCATAATCTCGACATCGGACATGCAACATCGTGGAGCTAGCTGCTGGTATCGGAGTTCAGACCGGCTTGTCCCGTCCGGATGCGATGCGGTTCTCAACTACCGAAATATGCACGATTAAGACCGGACAGGCGATTTTCTGGGTTACATATATGACTCTTCAAGTGCCGTTATGCAGCGCACGGTTTTGTATTGTCGGGGACGGAGCTCGGGCGGCTAGGTTTAAGCAGAGACAGTCGAGACACATTTGAAGGAGTATTTCATTGGATCGACAACATGGCACATTACTAACAACACTTTTTTTCTTTTTACATCTACGGCTTTTAAGGTAGATGCAAGGACAAGCCCATATCTTCGGACTTGTAGTGGTCGGCCATGATGGTGGCAAGATGGTCTCGCGTTTGGGGGCCACTGGGAAATTGTTAGTGTTTTTCGTGTCAGTGATCGAAATTTTGGGTTCAGGGCTTACAGGTTTGTTAGGTAAACGTCGACGTATTGAGGTGGCAGGTACTCGGCCACGATGTTCTCTACCTCGAGGGCATCCACGGCCTCACCGTCGGCGTAGTCGACATACGTCGAAGAATCTCCCTGCTCGAACTCGGTCACATCGTCCGACGGGTCTACGGGGCAGAACTTGTAGACACCGCTTAGAACGATAACGGGCTTGGAGTACTCCCGCGCCGCTCTAGCAGCGACGCTGCACTCGCTCTCTGTGGAAACACCGCCGTTCGCATATACGGCCTTAGCGCCGATCACAACCTTGTTCACCCTCGGCATGTAGGCCATCAGGCCGTTGCTAGCCAGGCTGATGGTGTTGACCCCCAGGCCGTTGAGCTTCTTACGCAGGGCAGCGTGGGGCATCTCGCCGGGTTTTTGACGCTCGGCACTGGCGAGGAAAACCGTAAATCTCCTCTTTGCTGCGGCCTTGATGAGGAACCGCTCGACTGTTGGGGAAGGAAGGTAGGCGAGCACATAGTCGCCGGGGTGAATCTGGATGTCCGCGAAGCCCGCAATCTGGTCGTCCGCCTGGCTGATCTCGTCCATAATCTCTTCGATGCCATCAATAACCTCGGACCGTAGGGCATGCATGTTGGCAGATGCGCCCTGGGACATCGGGGTGGATGCGCCGGTGACTGGTGATTGGACGGTCTCTGAGACGCAGAGAAGGTTGAACATGGACTTGGACATGGGGAGAGTTGCGGCGCGGAGGGGCGTGGGGCCTGGCCTCGAGGGCATGGTGGGCGTCGTGGGGAGCTGGGAGAGGTCGGATACGGAGTCGCCCATCTCGTCGGCGTTTCTGTCCTCAGAAGCCTCATCGCGAATAAGCCCCATCACCCGGCGGACGACATTGCCGATGACCTGTTCTGTAGGGGCAGCTTGGGCGAGCCTGAGGCCAGTGTTGGAGACCTTTGCTAGCAGCTGGTCGACGTTCTGCCACTTAGACTTGGCGACGACCTGGAGCAGCATATGGGCTGTGGCATTGGCGATATCATCGCCCTTGACTTGACGACGTTTTAGGAGGCTGCCCAATCATGTTAGGATCTGATATGTATGTGTCATGCAGAAGGATCGATATGCAGTAGACAAAGGCGTACTAGACAAGAGCATCGATAGAAGCCTCCAAGGGCTGGGTGTTGAGAGACTTGAGGAGCTTGCCCAGCGTAGGGGCATAGCTTATTTGCGACGGCGCCATGGTGAGCCTGTGTGTGTCTGTATGCTACTGAGATGTGGACTCAGATATTGTGAATGTGATGTCGAAGTGAGAATGCGACTGTTCCCTGCTCGAGGTTGTGGTCTTTACGAATGATACGCGGCGGATATCTATAACTCGATATTGGCGGGGAATGACGGCTGCTGGTCGCAAAATGGTCTCCAACAATAGCTTCCAGAACTGGACCAAAATCGCTTAGGATTGTGGACTTTTTGCCTGTGAATTGTCAAGGTGAGTCAATGGATTGCTGTGAGTGCGCTTTGAGGTATCACAAGCTCTAGAAATGTAGTGGGGCACGCAAGCAACCTCCATTCAAGCACAAAGCACGGGCTGCAGCTTGCGGCAGGCTAGAAGCAGGCCCCACTCACGTTCAAGGCTGCTAATCCCTGTCGGACAAACTGGAGAACCTTACCGAACAAAAGATGGACGCCAAGCAATTTGACGTCCAGACATTTCTTATCGGATCCTTATCGAAAACTTGTCCCTCTTATCGCATCCAATTCCAGGCACTAACCTAGCTTATCGGTACCCGGCGGAACGGCTTTACAATTGGCCTACAAATTTTTGGTCGCGCCGCTCTGCTCTGATTGACTGGGTCACTGATGGACCCAGTAAAATCTGCGTTGAAGAATCCGTTCGTGATCAACCCCATCACGATACCAATACCTTGACGCCCCAACCCAGTAACTTTTTTCTTTACTGCAGTGTTGTTTGTAACAATATTCCCAATTCTTAATTCCGGTTTGATAACCCCCTCCTACATCACCAGCCAACCACAAACAACAACCAACACATATACACCACATCCGACAAGATGGGTTCCACCGATAAGATCAAGGAGAAGAAGGACAAGTCCGAGAAGAAGGACAAGAAGGAGAAGAAGATGAGCGAGGAGGCCGGTGTCAAGAAGGAAAAGAAGGACAAGAAGGAGAAGAAGGAGAAGACCGAGAAGCTCGCCAAGGCCGTTGAAGCCCACCTCGAGAAGGAGGGTTCCGTCGACCCTGAGGATGTTGTCAAGACCGCCGAGGAGCTTGTTCCTTTCGCTCTTCCCCTCGCCGACGACAAGACCCACAAGAAGATTTACAAGTTGATCAAGAAGGGTATGTCTTTGCTCTCACCCCCCCCTCCAATCCTCTTCCAAGCGCAATGGCAATTGCAATTACAGTCCCCAATTCGAAGAAGACCAACCACTAACCCATCACTTCCCTCTCCAGGCGCTAAGCTTAAGTCCATCCACCGCGGCGTAAAAGAGTGCGAGAAGGCCATCAAGAAGTGCCCCCTCCGGACCGCCGCCTCCCCTCCCGCCGACGCTCCCGGCCTCGTCATCATCGCCGGCGACATCTCGCCCATGGACGTGATCATGCACTTCCCCATCCTGTGCGAGGAGCACGGCGTTCCCTATCTGTACATCCGCTCGCGCGCCGACCTGGGCGTTGCCGCCTGCACCAAGCGCGCCACCTCGGTGGTGATGCTCAAGCCCGAGGGCAAGAAGTCCTCTGGCAAGGAGTCTAAGTCCAAGGAGGAGGGAGACGACAAGAAGGTCGACCCCGCCGAGTACCTCGAGGCCTACAAGGAGCTGGTCAAGACGGCGCAAAAACAGTGGAACGTCCAGGTTGAGCCGTGGGTCAAGGGTACCCACCAGCTTCAGATCGAGGCGAGGGTCAAGGGCACTGCCTAAGTTGGCGCGGAGCAACAAAGCGAAACAAATGAAAGACTGCAGCGACACGATGACGACGGCAGGGCATGAGAGCATGACACTACTACTGGTGTTGATGTGATTATGCGTCTGCTTGTCAAAGAGTGTTCGTGTGCGTATGTGCTTTTTGCTCAGACAACCGGGCCGTCTTTTGTTGAGAAGAGAATCGGGTAACCTAGATCTCCTTGGGAGTCTTGGGAACCAGTGGAAAGCACGACGACTTCTTTGTATGGATCTGCGACTGGCTTGAGGACTACTGAGGAAGGAGAGGCAAGTTGACGCTCTAATCACATCCTTGTCATCCTGGCCTCCTCCATCTTCACCTTGAAACCAGTCCTTGTCCCAACTTCAGGCCTCTTCCACAAACTTTTCACACGCCAAAGGCGGTCGGATACCGATCATCATCACCTCCGCATTGGTCACCATCCGGGCAACTCAGTTGTTCTGGGCTTTTATCTAAGCTATAGATAGAGAGCATTGGTGGGTTGACGATTTTAGTCTATCCTGGTTTCGGTTACGGATTTTTGGCGCTGGCTACTTGCTGTCATTAAAATGGAAGGCGTTGTGGGGTAAACACTTGTATTTTGTACGGTATATATGAGAAAGGAATACCAAGTTCATCAGTTCTCAACATCCATTCCTGACCTGCTACCTCTGGTTTCATGCCACCAGTTGTCCAGTTGTCCACTTGAGCTATCTTCCGGTTTCCAGATCTTCCGGTTTCCAGATCGCGACCTATGCTCAACAAACAGGAAGCATGGTTTGTTTTGTGCGCCATATCGTGATACCGGCACTTCAGCATACCTCGAATCCACGCCAAAGAACCACATCAACATACCAACCGGGTCAAGCAACTGCAGTCACAAGACAAGCAAAGCCATCAATCACCACAAGTGCAACGACAGAAAAGTGAGGTATCACCAGCGTCTTCCATTCATCTCAGGAATGCTGATATGCTAATAGCTTGATACAAGTACAGAGGGTACTAAGAGAAAAAGCAAAGCCCAGGAACACGCTCACACTCCAAATTGTAGGTGCGATACCAAGTTCCCATTATCATTAACTTCATTAAACCATCCCAAAGAGTTTTCCGATTACGGATGAAACCCTTTACTCGGCACGCCAGCTCGTCCGGCCGAGGCTAGGGGAGCCGGAGGTAGCGGAGGAGCTGTTACAACCATGTCAGCAGACTGTTCCCTCAGGATATACCGAAGTATAGTAAATAGGTTGTTTACACAGGTTACCCACTACTCAAAAGGGTTGGTACGCGTTCCCCACCAGGTAAGGAAGACGGAAAGGCCGACGGTCTCAAACAGCTTAGCGAGGATGTTGATGCCGACAGTCTCGAAGGCGCGCTTCTCGACGAACAGCTCAGAGATAAAACCGGGGGCAGAGGTGGCAGCGAAGATGAGACCGCCGAGGTAGGCGGCGCCGCGGTAGCTGAGGGTGCCGGTGGCGTTGATCAGAGCGCCGATGCCGTACGACTGCAGGGCCGAGCCGACCAGGGACGAACCCCAGGCCATCACAGCCGAGGTGGCCTCGCGCGACTTGATGAACTCCTCCTTGGTGTTGGAGAGCTTGGCGCGCTGGTAGGTCTGGCCGAAGAGGGGGGTCATGATGGCCAGCTCGGTGGTGTGGTTGAAGATGGTGCCGAGGGCGATGGCCGAGGGCTTGACGGGGGGGAGATCTATGGACAATTGGTTAGTATCATGGTTAATTGATAGTCAATGCTTGTTGGTAGTGATGATGCTTGTGCGTGGCATTGCGGTGGTTCATCTTCGGTTCATCCCAATTCGCAATGCTTGTGCTGTGTCATGTGTTGTTTGACGTGCATCCCGTGGTCCGCCCCGCTCGAGTCCCCTACGTCATAGGCTGCCGCGCGCCATTTCTCATAGCAACCGCAAACCCAAAACGCGATGCTTGTGAGCAAAATTGGTGTTGAGGATAGCGAGCAATGGGGGCGAACTCGAGATTCTAGTCATTTTTCCAAGATATCCGATTGTGTTGTTTTGTTGTTTGAGATGATGCCCGAAGGATGAACCACCTGACGCGGATGCAAGGTGAGGTTGACAGGAGAAGAGGGCCTACTAACAGTGAAGAGACATGATGGCGGTTGGTATTGTGTAATAGGTTAAAAATTGGTAGTAGTTGAAGTAGTTGTTCGTTTGGGTATCGTCGTCGTTATTCTCGTTTGGAGAAGTCGTTGTTTTGTTCACTTGTTTGGATTGGAGAAGCAAGCAAAAGTGAGATGGAGGGGAGGGAGGACGTGGTGGTTATAAAGTACCAGTGAGGACGGGAAGGAATGGATCTGGGAGGAAGGCCAGCCTGCCAGGGCGAGATCATTTCTTTGTGCGTCACGATTTCAGTCAACCAAGCAACCAGGCGAGAAAGCAAGCAAGCATCCATGAGCCCAGCCCAGCAGGCCAGTCAACCAAGCCGAACAGGCAACGAACAGCGACTAAGGAGCAAGGACGGATGGAAAGAGACCTGACAATCACGATGGAACCTCCCGGTGTCTCCTCTCTTCCCCTTTCAGCGAGATTCTCGGGCTCTAATTGGCCATCTTTCAAAATTCCTCTGTAAATTGCCCTGGTTACAGAAGGAAAAGGGTCATAACATCATCGCTCCGTCGAGCTTTCCCCAGACTTGCATCTTTGTGATGTGCTGCAAGATGATGTCACCACCAATTCGAACCTCGACGAGCGCTTTCCCCAATGCGGAATGGTCATTGCCCCACCTTCCATCGTAACATCCCATCCGCGGACACCCGTCTTGGACAGGACATCGATTCAACAAATCCACGATCTTCAGTCTGCTCTTGTTGATGGGTTGATGAGGGGTCAATCCAGCCGTCAGTCAGTCAGACAGACTTGGAGGTCACGGTATCGAAATGGTGAAACAGAGGGGTAAGTAATTGCTGACTACAGATGGGGAACTTCTCAATGCCGAGTTACGCTTCCCGTTGAGCCGTTTCTGCCCCTCTCTTCTCTGTTTACTTAACAGGGTGCTTCCGTTGGTCCATGTATGCAATTTCTGTCTTCGGTGGTTATTCCCAAACCATCCGAAAGCTGAACTCTCCACCATGGGCACCATGGCCTTCCTGGAATTTGCGAAATTGTACGTTTTCTGACGCTCCAAAGTGGATTCAAACTCGTGAGCTTGGAATTTCGAAGCAAGCTGAAGACGAACGTGGCAGTGCAATTACTCTTCTTCCAAGGCAAAGTGTGAACCTTACAAGTTGACATCGTGATTGGGTTTTGGTCCAGAAGCAATGGATCGTTTACTGTGTACATACAAACAAAGTGAAACTGCCCCTCTTCCTCTTGAAGTTCGTGGAGGAAAAATGTTCCCACAGTGACGTTAGCCCTCCAGGGGCGTCCAGTTGGGATAGGTAAGGTACCCGAAAGTTGTGACAAGAATAAACCGAACTCACTGTGAGCGAACCCCCATACAAGCTGTGTTAGGCTTTTTATTATCACTAACGTTCTGGTACCTTAGATATGTTCCTGAAAGTTGACTGCCCTGAGCAGGGGGTCCAACGCCCTGTCCTCTACACATCGGTGACTGGACGGTCCGCGGCCGCCGCACCAGGAATAGCATCATTACCAGCCACGCGAGCCACGATATGATGAGCTTGATCCTCTTGGTCCTCGAGATTCCTGGATCTAGATCTGAAAGGTCAACAAAAACCCCTGAGTGGGACCGTTGAGTCCAGACTCTTGTCTTTCCGTCTTCTTTTCCTCCTATGCAATCAAATTGTTGGGAATGCAGTCCGAAGGTGTTGAAAGGTATGGTATCATGGTCAGTTAAAAGATCATCGACCGTTCATGCAAAGAACTCTTCGGGAAGAGGCGATCTTTGGGGAGTGAACGAGTGGGAGGAGAGGGTCTCGGAAAGATGTGGGTAAATGGGTTGTTGGCTTTCCCACCTGCTGTATAGACTTAGACTTCATGTGCAATCTTCTTTAGCTAAAAAAACGTGCAAGATGCCAGCGAGAAGTGGTAGATATTAACAGTCATAGGCAGAGGAAAGGAAACTAGGCCTTGATACTTCGCTGATCCTCATCTTTAATAGTCGTATAATAATAATGTCGATATGTAGTATATATCTTGCTTCATCCTCATCCCGCTCATGCTCTCTCTCTCCTCTTTCTTTACACTTATCTCCACTTTCATACAATTCGCAAAAGCACAACAAGCCAAAAAAAAAAATCAAAGATATAAATCATCAAGCCGTATGCTGCCCATCCTCCCCGTCTCTCAAGGCCAACAGGGCTCTCACGTCCGACACGTACTGCAGACCTTCGAGGAACGGTATCAAGTACATCAGGTCGAGGTCAGTCGGGTCGCTGATCCAGCCTTGTATGGGTATTGCATTGTCTGTTTCCGTTCATCACCACGTTAGCACATATCCCTCCCTTTCAAAGCATCCAAAACGAGAGATGAACCTACCCTGATGAAACATATAACTCAACGGGCTATTATCCAATATCATCACCTTGCTCAGATCCGGCTCCACCGAGCTCAGATCCTTAATAAACGCCCCATGCCTAAACGTGCAATGCTGCCGATAATACCTGGCCGAGAAGTACTTGCGGTCGCTCTCCAGCCAGTCGATGACCGGGTCCGCATACTCCTGCACCGACGCCGTGAACACCACCAGGTTGTACCACTTGCTGACGCGTCGCAAGAACTCGTCGCAATGGGGGCGCTTGTGCACGTAGTAGAGGATGGGATGCTGCGGCCCGATGGTCTGTTGCCCGCCCACGCCCACATAAGTCGTGTTCAGTCGCACTTCGACCATGTGGCCCGAGGACATGCGGCCGCCTTTGGACATGGAGTGGATTAGGGTCTCGTCGAGGTCGAGGATGAGCGTCTTTTGGTGCTTGAGGTTGGCTGGGTCGACGGCGCTGATCTTGTATGAGGGCTGGCGCTTGGGGATCAGAGGCCTCGGGGGCGCGGGCGTCTTGGGGTACTTGGTCAGCGCACCGACGGGTGAGGTGGGAGATTTGAGCTGGGCCGAGATGTCGTTGCCGGGGACGCTAAGGTTTTGCTGGCCTGAGCCGCCATTGCCGTCGCTATTAGTGGTAGATCGGCCGGAGGCGGAGGAGCGATCCTTTCGCTGTTTGCGCTGTCGTAGGGAGTCGGCGTCCGAGTGAAGCTTGATTCTTATGGAACGTCGTGCCGGGGCGATTTCTTCAGAGTCTTGGGATGATTTCGATTTGAGACGTCGCCCGCTGCTGTTACTACCCCTCCGACTTTCCACCTCCGATTCAGACTCGGAGGAGAGTCCTGACGATGAGGAGCCGCTAGAACGGAGGCGAGACTTTCGTGACTGGCGAATGCTTCCTCCGCTGCCTGTCCCGTCCAGGTTAGCGTCAGAGAGGGCAGCCGCCTCGTGGTAATCCATTGCCATTTCCTTCGCATTTCCTCCATATCGACCGAATAATTTCCGTAATTGTTTGGTAGGCGCAAAGTTGCCCTTGGCATCGTAAAACAAAGCGATCAAGTAGAGGCCGGGCGCAGCGATTGTCATAAGCAGCCAGCGTATAGACTCAACAATGGCAAACGCGAAGCGCTTCGGGAGGGATGTCCACGTGGTCGGCGACTTGGGCTGGCCTGGGGCTAGCAGAGGGGTCTTCTCGTTGGGATTGTAGTCCTGTCCATCGTATCCCCCTTGCGCAGTTGTATCCTTGTCCTCGGGTTCTTCTGACAGTGTGTTGTTTTTGTTGGCTAGACCCAACAGTTCCTCGTTGCTGCGCGACCCATGATTATCGTCCTCCTCCTTGCTAAG
The DNA here is from genome assembly GCA_009805295.1 of Neurospora sp. FGSC 6877. Classification (NCBI taxonomy): domain Eukaryota; kingdom Fungi; phylum Ascomycota; class Sordariomycetes; order Sordariales; family Sordariaceae; genus Neurospora; species Neurospora sp. FGSC 6877. The sequence goes on along the minus strand of RAON01000013.1, from coordinate 268,541 downwards.
ATGGTGGGCCAGACTGAGTGCGCTTATCGAGTTCGATCGAGACGGGGTCGGGCTGGACGTCGGTGATACTCGGGCCGAGATGATGTTAAGGGAGTTCATCTTGCCAGCGCGGGGAAAGCCATGAAGGACGCCAATGCGAACCGCGCCCAGTGGCAGTTGCAACTTTTTGACGGCAACGACGACGAGAATTTATTCGAGCAAAGGTCGATGATGTAGAATGGTCAATACCGCGCGGCCCCTAAAAGGAAAATCGTCGGACGTGAGATTGAGGCTTGGGGTGGCCTGCAGGGTACGGAGGGGCGTTTGTTGCCCGGCCGAGGTTGGTGTTGCGCAGCGACCGAAAGGTGTTCGGTTGCTCTGTGACGGGAACTGTTGTGGACGGCGGGGATGGTTGGAGATGGAAATGGGACTCAAAGCCGCAAAAGAGAGCGGGCGCTGGAACGAACGGTTACGTGGATATGGCTTGTTCCCGTTAGGTTTGTATGATTTGTTGGCCGAGATCCGGTTGGGGAACTTTTTGGGGAAGATCGAGAAGCAGCGAGCTAGGGCCGGAGTCTGGAGACGGCAACGATGTTGGGGTCCAGGTCTGGAGACTGGAGACTGGAGAAGGGGAGTCGCGTATGGAGAAGGGGCCAATGTCGTCAACCGCGGTGTAAACTTTTTTTCTGCTCAGTTATTTCCAGAAACAATTGTTCGCTCTCTCTGAAGTTGTTTCCGCCTTCTCCTTAAAACACGACTCTGGTGTATGTAATAGCGAGAAGTTCAGTCAGGTCGCAAAAATGTTGCCTGTCAACGAACGGCGCAGGTGGTGAGATGGGATGTCCGAGGCCCGCCCAGATTCGCTTTGTCTAGACCTGGTTGGCTATTCAATAATACGAACGGAACACCCTTTTGGACAATCGATAGGAAACGGGGAGAGAAAAAAAAAAAGAAAAGGGTGGTGACCGCCCAACCCCAGTCCCAAAGATCGATCTCACAGGCAAGACACAACACAAGTCAACAACCCCGGTTCATAATAACTGGACGAAGCCCAGCACTGCTAGTACTGACATCCCCGGGCTGAATGTACGTAGTACATGCGCCTTTATACCGGGGGGTTCAGTTGGTGGTGCCGTCGTGATGGTGAAGAGTTCCTGATGGTTTCTCTACTCCAATTATTGAGTGGCGCCCAGGGTCGGGTGCACCAACAACTTCGCTCCCGTCGCCAGCACAACGGGACGCTAGCCGGACGAGGATGCTTGGTAACGAGACGACGGCGGCCCAGCGGTTGTTCACCAAAAATAATGGGTTTTGGAAGTCTAGACGGGGGTGCTCAACAAATGCCATCTCATCCACTGACTCCATTCACGTGTTCCTCCTGACTGACTGACAACGAGCGGACGAGCGAGCGGGAAACCCGATCGAACTGCCTGGCCGCCAGGCATCTCGATGGGCCATGGCCCCCGGGCATGGCGGGGTTCCACATTCCACAACTCGCAGCGTTGAATGGGAGTGTCAACACAACAACCACTCAACAGCACAGTTGACACAACATGGGACCTCCTTAGTTGTTTTTCCTTTTGTCTGGGGGATAGCGACACCAATCGATTGAAACTGAAGCTTCTTTTTCATATTCTATTTGCAGCTATAAATTCTGAAGTCAGATCTTCCACAACTGCAACAGTCTTTTGCAAAATTAGCATAACACAATTTCACATGCTCGCCTTTTGCCTCCGTCTCTACCCATGCTCCATGTACACTAACAGACCCGTCATAAAATGCTACTATAACCTCTCGCCAACTCTCACAAATGGCGAGACTCTGTTATCGCCCTGATAACCCAATGCAACTCAGCCGAAAACTTCAGACACAAAAGTGCCACGAAGCTGTGAAAAGGGGGCTTCTTCTTTTGCCCCTCAGGAATTGTTTTGGTTTTACCCCTGAACACTGCGTAAGGCTTAAGACCGACCTGGGTGGTTGGCGCTCCTCGCTCACCGATCTCTTCTACGAGCGATTCTGGAAATGCAGCTAATGGAGGCACGATACCAATAGCAGTAGGGAACTAACATCCACTTATACCTACTTAGGATGTTACCCCGGAAATGCGGTCTGGAAGTTGGGCTTAGTGCATTGTTTCATTTTGGATATAAAGTGGCTTCTACCTCTGTCATTGTTTGTCGAATAGCTGTCGGCGTCTACGATGGTGAGATTTGTTCAGGAGACCTCAGCATGCATTTGTATGTGTCCTCAGTCAAAGGGGCGGCGGATCTGGATGGCAGACTTGGGATATTTTTCCCCCCGTAGATTGGTTGTTAGACTAAGCTGATGACCAAAAGAGGAGGTTGAAGGTTAGATGTTCACAGTCCTACTCATGGAAATGAGAACGGTGAGCAGGGCTGGCCAACTTTCCCTAGAGGGGAGTGGTCTATGAACTAGGACGTTTTGTTTCACAGGTGTGGTGATACGTCATAAGGCGAGGCGCGGCTACAGTTTCAGCCTTCCAGCGTCTAAGAGGTTTCCAGAGGCGAGAAACAGAATCAGACTCCATGAAGGGAACCAGCTCATCACCTTAGGGTTCTCCTCGCAAGAGCTAGTGCAGCCAAGCGAGCGAGCACCAGCAGTCACCGAAGAGACTGGCCTGCGGACCGGCAGAATGCTCAACGATTGTACCCAAAAGACAAGAGAGCTGGAGCTAACCAAGGGAACGTCCGGATGGTGCGTGGATAGAATGGGATCGTGACAAGGCTGAGAATCACATGCGATCTGTTGAGTCGACCGTGAATAAGGCAAGACTTGGTGGTTTCAGATGCCGTATGAGATCCACAACCAGCACATGCCGATACCCAAAAAAGAGGTCCATGTCTTGTCTATGTCGACTCCAATTCGAACCGTGTAGGGATAATGATGGTGATATACAGGTTAGTCTATTGAGCACTAGTTCCCTCTCTCGGGAACTGCACCCTGGTTCCACGCCCAAGTATCGTAAAGTCCATCGCTTACTCCTCCTGGCCGGCGAACTCAGCACGACCTGCCTTCGAGTTGAGGTAATGGTTCCTAACCAGCACAATTCCCTGTTAGAATATTGCACTCTCCTAAACGACGATAACGACGGTCCCTCCTTTACCACCTCGTGATCGAAATCCCTCGGGGCTGTGGGTGGTGGTGGTGATGCAACGTACCGCTCGATAGCCCAGTTCATGATGTAGTAGCCGGCAACAACGGAGGGAGCCCAATAGAGGAACTGGGAGCTGAAGCGTCTGAAAGTGTTGAAGACGGCGTCGTGGGCAACGCCGGCGAGGGGGTTTTGGCGGTTAGGGCTGATACCGTAGGAGATGATGCCCCTCTGCTTCAGGCCACCTATTCGTCGGGAAGAGAAACAACATGGGTTAGATCGTCTTGTTCTGTCTCGAGGTCGTCATCGGTTCGTCAAGGGTTCGGCGTGCATCGGTCATCAAGGTTCTTCCTCCTCTGGCTCGGCCATCTCTCGTTCCCTCATATTTCCCATTTCCTCCCATCCCGGTATTTCCCGTTGTTGAAGAATCGCCGTGTGTTTTGTTTCCGGTGCATCGTCAATTGCAAAGGTTCCTACTCACCAAAGTTACCCCAGCCACCAAGGAAGCTATACAAACATGCATGTTAGCTAACATATATCCAAAGCTGGGTCGGAGGGGGAGCCGGCGCAAAGGGAAAAGGGCGCATCGCCGGTAGCTTGTGCCAAGTTCCGGGCTCTTCGAAATCACAAGTGGAAGACTGACTGGTTGTGCTTGCCGATGGGGGCACCGCCGCCGCCGCCGAGCATCATCTGAGTGGGACGCATCTTGATATATGTGTTGTCGCGAAACGCGCTATGGGGGTATCAATTGGGTCGTGGTGAGGACGCAGTCGTCGTAAAGGTTCGGGAAGAGCTTCGCGCGGCGTTGGACCGGGTTTGACGAAGTTCGAAATCAATCGACAGTGAGTGGTTGGCAGTTGCCAAGTGCCATGGAGCCGTCACTGGCAGTCGGAAACTTAAGTGCAAAAGGGCTTAGCGTGGAAAGGTACAAGGTGCAAGTACCTTCATCTCTTTTAGCCTCCTTCCGACCTGCCCGCCCGCCTGTTGAACAAGGTGCACGGACCATCCGTCTATGAACCTAACTGAACGCAAGCACTGAAAGTAAGACACTGCATCCATGCGGGGAGCTTGAGAGCTGGGCCTGGTCCGGGCGGCATGGCACTCCACTTTTTGCAGAAGCTCCATCCATTGCAGAACGACTGCTGCTTGCTGCTGCAACTGGGGGAGCACCACCACCACGATCCACGGTTCCACGACGTAGTGCGATATCCCACAGCCCACCTTCAGGTATCCCCAGAAACGACATCCACGAACACTCCCGAGTCCCCCGTAACCGTCGGCACCTTTCGACGCCTCACCACCACTTCAACCTCCCATCGAGCGAGTTCGATTCCCAGTCTTTATCCAAACAGACATTCACAATGGCGGCAAGAGGGTTGGACATGCTCACCAAGTGGGCTATCCCGGCAACTGTTGGTGTGGCTCTTCTCCAGAACTCCATCTACGACGTCAAGGGTGGTTCGCGGGCGGTTATCTTCGACAGAGTTGCCGGCGTGAAGGACACAGTCGTCAAAGAGGGCACACACTTCCTCATCCCATGGCTGCAGAAGGCCATCATCTTCGATGTTCGCACCAAGCCTCGCATCATCCCTACCACCACCGGTTCCAAGGATTTGCAGATGGTCAGCTTGACGCTCAGAGTGCTGCACCGTCCTGAGGTGCAGGCTCTGCCCAAGATTTACCAGGTGCGTTTACACGACCCTTTCCACGACTATGACGGATAGCTTACCAACTAATATTCCCACAGAACCTCGGCCCAGACTACGACGAGCGTGTCCTCCCTTCCATCGGCAATGAAGTCCTCAAGTCCATCGTCGCCCAGTTCGACGCCGCCGAGCTCATCACCCAGCGCGAGGCCGTCTCGCAGCGCATCCGCGCCGACCTCGTCAAGCGCGCCGCCGAGTTCAACATTGCGCTCGAGGACGTTTCCATCACCCACATGACCTTCGGCAAGGAGTTCACCAAGGCCGTCGAGCAGAAGCAGATTGCGCAGCAGGATGCCGAGCGTGCGCGCTTCATTGTCGAGCGCGCCGAGCAGGAGCGCCAGGCAAACGTCATCCGCGCCGAGGGTGAAGCTGAGAGTGCAGAGACCATCAGCAAGTCTATTGCCAAGGCTGGCGATGGTCTGATCCAGATCAGAAAGATTGAGGCTTCCAGGGAGATTGCACAGGTTCTGGCTTCCAACCCCAACGTGGCGTACCTGCCCGGTGGTGGCAAGGGGACGAACCTGTTGATGAACGTTGGCAGGGCATAAATGGGAGGAATCAGTGGGAGAGAGGGGTGAAGATGGTTCTGCAGAAAAGGGACCAGGATACCTAGGCTTCGGGGGTAAAGGAAGGTAATGACCAAAATGGAACTGTACTATTACGATATGAGCATTGTGTATCTTCCCCGCTTAGGCACTTGTTACAATAGGAGCATGCTTGAACTTCAGTTGTCTTTTGTCACTCGAGATGACATCCGAGTCGATACCTCAACGGACGTGGTAGTGGTGAAGGAATGGTCTTGGGAGCATGGTCTTGTTGACGAGCATCATCTCAGGAGGATGAAGTCTCCAGAGAGGCTGCTCTTTTCCTGAGGATCCCAGTTTTGAAAGGAAAAGTCACAAACATCAAATCATTGGACTTCTGAGACGTGATATCATGAAAGGTGGAAAAGGTACCCCAGACCTCAACTCCAGGGATGCATGGATGCCGTAACGCTTTAGCGGCGCTTCGGTGGACCAATGACCGAATGCAGGGGCCTCAGTTTCCGCCTCATGTTTCCCGTTTCTTGGCTCAACCTCGAAATCGTCTTTGAACTTCATCTCACCAACCCACTTTGCTCTTCCCAAGACATCGAAGACTAGGTGATCAGGATCCAGTTTCTAACTTGAAGACTGGGAATATCTAGACCTCCGCTTTACCTGGACTTTTCAGCTCTAGTATACGGTGCTTACCGCTGGCGTATGTGTTGCCCTCTGTCGGCTTTTGCATTTCATCCCTGCCTCAGCCCATCTCAACTGGAAACCAACCGAACCTTTTGAAGACCTGGTTAATGTTGTCATTTCGAAACCCCAACAATTTATACATTGCCGTTAGTCTCACTCGAGGTTGAGTTACAGAGAAGAGCTGGAACCTGCCATCACTCTTTGCGTACCTCTACCTAATTGCGCCAAAGTCCCATGCTGACGTTCTGTAGCCCTTTCGGATTCAACGATTATCTCGGCGCTCCTTATTGCAGAGCACCTTATCAGGAAACTAAATTGTTTCCATCAACGTTGGCGAGAGACAAGACGGAATCAACCCCACACTCCGTATTACGACAATCGTTATCCGGTCTGACTACGCTGGGATTATAAAGCGAAGCAGCGAGGGAGTGCTACGGATTGAGCCTTCCTTGTTTGCCCATTCGTCACCAAGTCGGTTTCACTTTGACATCTTCGGTTCACGACCTGGAATCTCAGCAAACAATATATCATATCATCAATCATATCTATACCAATCAGAATCTCATCGGGACCAACTGACGAGAGTCTCCCACCCAAGTCGGCTTCTCCCAGGTGGATATTACTTCATCAACTTCCATCTTCGCCCCTTTTTCCCGTCAGAGTTGCCTATCATAGCACGTCTTCCAAAACTCACGCGCGAGGTTGCTAATAGACTTTCAAGATCTCGTCATCTTGCAGTTCTATTGCCCTCAAGACCGCCTTTTCGCTTCATCAGCCACACGTCTGTCCAGCGCTGGGGCGACTCACAGGAAGCAAACCCATTTGTAAACCGTGAACCCTGGCCAACCCGCGCTCAAACAATGGACACGGTTTTACAAAACTTGGGGTCGATCCCTTGCCCGCATGGTGACAGGTGCACTGAGTCCGGCTGTCTCTTCCAACACAGCTGGAACAAGAAGCCGGCCGCTCCGGCATCGGCCAAACACGATGGTCCAGAGGAAGATGACAATCCGCGAAAGCGTCGCAAGTTGTCAACAGAACCTACCCAGAGCACAGTATCAACAACGGCAGAGCCTTCGAAGCCCAACCCGGAACCTGTGACGGCCAAGAAACCTGTGTCGCCCCCGCCACTGGGCCGAAAGCCAACAGTTTTGTCTGTTCAGTCAGTTCCGTCCGCAGCTCCTGTAACACCAGCAACCAAACCAGCAACTACACCATCACAAACCGATCCAACACCCGAGGAGAGCGCCGAGAAGAAGGTTCCCATTCGGAAGATACAAGCTCCTCGGAAGGTCGAGACACTCAATCCTCGCATGCTCAAAGGTGTGGCACCTGCTACATTCGAGTTCCGGTTTAAGGCATTGACGATGCTACACGAACAATTCGTCCGACTGAACAAAGAGATGGAAAAGACGGCTGGTAAAGATGCGGAGAGTAAGAAGTTGGTTCTTACTCCGCAAGAGCTAATATGGCTTTCTCTGGACTTGGAGGAGAAGATTGCGATGGACAAGCCGTCCATCTACAACAATGTCATCAAAAATCGCATCATGGGCTACAAGAAGATGACACCCAAACAATGGAAGGCAGAGCGTCTTGCCGAGATTAAGAAGGAAGAGGAACGCAAAGCCGCTGCGACCCAAGCAAGCTCCAAGAAGCAAGCCCTCCTCGGTCCTCCCAAGGAGATCAACACAGGTCTGACGCCGCAAGAAGAGGTCGCCTTCCTACCACATCTTCTCACGTCCATCACCGAACTCGCCCAACACGGCTACGTCCCCAAGCCTCCTTCTGAGGAGGAAATTAAGAAGGCACGCGAGGGCGTCGAGGCTGCCATGGGCTGGGAGACGTGCGATCGCTGCACCAAGCGTTTCCAAGTCTTCCCCGGCCGTCGCGAAGAAGACGGCGCTCTCACCACCGGCGGTCCCTGCACCTACCACTGGGGCCGTCTCCTCTACCCCGAGCGCGACCCGACCAGCACCGTCCAGCAAGAGAGGACTTACCGATGCTGCAAGCAACTCGCCGGCGACTCAACCGGCTGTACAAGCTGCAGCACCCACGTCTTTACCGTCAAGTCCTCAGCCCGTCTAGCGACCATCGTGCCCTTCATGGAAACCCCCGAGAACCCATCCGTACCCAAAGACCGCGCCGTCTGCTTCGACTGCGAGATGTGCTACACGGTCAACGGTCTCGAACTGGTCCGCCTCACGGCCGTCAACTGGCCCGACGGCAAAGAACTCCTCGACATCCTCGTCCGGCCCATGGGCGAGATCCTCGACCTCAACTCTCGATTTTCAGGCGTCTGGCCCGAAGACCTCATCAACGCCGAGCCATGGAAGCCCGTCACGCCTCTTGACCCTGGTGGTAGCCCCGTCACCGACACCAACACAGACTCCAATCAGTCCAAACTCCCACCCTCAACCAACTCACCACTAGAACCAGGCCAACGCAAAAAGATGCAAATCGTCCCCTCCCTCACCGTCGCCCGCGACCTCTTATTCAGTCTCATATCCCCCACCACTCCCCTGATAGGCCACGGCCTAGAAAACGATCTCAACGCCATGCGCATCTGCCACCCGACGCTGATCGATACCGTTCTTCTTTTCCCACATAAGAAGGCTTTGCCCTATCGACACGGGTTGAAGATGTTAATGGAGTGGAATCTCAATAAAGCCATCCAGGTGGAACCTGATGCTGATTCCGCCGATGGGACGGCGGCACAGGGTGGAAAGTTACTGGGACACGATTCAGCTGAGGACGCCAGAGCGGCGGGAGAGCTGGTGAGGTATAAGATTCAGTATAGGTGGGCGAGGATGAAGAGGGAGGGGTGGAAGTTGAAGGAGGGGGTGTTTGTGCCGCCTAAGGACAAGAAGAGTGCGAAGAGTGAGGGGGGGGAAGTTGACGGTTGAGGGAATTGAGGGGACGATGGGGGCTACGGCGACGGAAGTCAGGAAGACGAGGGATGGGACGGAGGAGGGTGAGTTGGTTGAGGTTTAGAGGTGCCTTATCACTCGGGAGCCAGGGGGACTGGATATACAGTGGTGAAGAGACGTCGGATGACGTTTGGCGGTTCAGCTGTTCTAAGTTGACCACCTGCAAAGCTCGGCATCATCAAAACAATTTGGGTGAGGTCATAGACCATAGACTTCTGAAGTTATACAATGATTGACAGAGTGATGGGTACCAGTAGACCAAGTCATCGTTATTCGTTCACATTTACGAATTCCGACGCTTCTTGGTTGTCTTGCCGTAGGTCATTTTTGACGTTGATGTTTCTGTCATCTTCAATTCTGAGCCCTTGTAGAGAGGTACCGCTCAATGTTTACTTTACCCCTTTTCTGTCCGAAACAGTACATCCCCTTCTTTCTCTTCGTGGAGAGTCAACGTAGCACAGGTATGTGTGTCGACAACACCATCACTCTCGCAAGCCTTGCTCTAATTCATGGCTTGGGTATTCGCGCATCCGCCACCATTTCGAAGTGATCGAACATGTCTAAACGCCGGTCCCTTCATATCGAAGAAAGAATACCAGATCTCTGTTTTCCTTTTTCCCGACCGACCATGCCCAGTCTAAATCACATGCTCGCCTTCTATCATGCCACTAGACCCAGACCTTCATCCAGTCTAGTGTTTACTCTCATCCCTCTCCACCAACTCACCTACACCTAACCCCCTACCGACCTTGACCTTGACCGTCTTATCCTCTTTCTTAGAATCGGCCTCCGGATCACGACCAACATCACCAACAGCCTCACCCTCATCCACACCTTCCGACCCACCCTTTCCGTCTTCAATCTGCTTTTTGGAGTCCTTCTTCTCGCCCCCCTCCAGCTCAAGCTGCTCGTTCTGAAGAGCCTCGCGGATAGGTCCCAGGTCGAGCTTCATGCAGAACGCGTCCTCGCCGTCGGCGTAGTATTTGGCTTCCGTCTTTTCGGTCTTGAACCCAAGAGTATCGCGGTACAGGTGGATGGCGGCGGCGTTGGAGACGCGCACGTGCAGGGAGACGTAGTGGGCGCCGAAGGTTTCTACCATAGCTTGTTCTGTTCACCCCGCCAACAATATTCCAGGTTAGCAATGCTTCTGTAGGGTAGAGATCGAACGAAGCGAGGACCTAAAAAGAGATAAAAGAAATGAAAACGTCAAGGGGTGTACGTACGAGACTGCCTCATCAACTTCTCCGCAATGCCCAACCTGCGATGCGTCCGCATCACCGACAAGCTAGTAATATGCCCATGCTGCACCCCGTCCGTCGGCTCCTCCTCCATCTTGGCCAGGACGTAGCCGACGATCTTGGGGTAGTCGTAGGCGCTCTTGGCCGGGCGGCTCACGTCGACGGCCACGTAGGACAGCTGAGGCCAGGAAAGCGCGTGGTACAGGTAGTACTTGAGGAAGTAGTTCTCGGGCAGGTTCTCGATGTTGGCGTGCTGGATCAAAGGGATGTCCGAGGGGCGGAGGATGCGGATATCCATTTTGAAGGTTTGGTCTGAGGTTTGGTCTGGAAGGGTGGTGTTGGTGCGGTGGGTGGTGACTAGAAGTGGGAGGGTTGACGACTTAGTGATAGCTTCAACTTGGAATGCCTCTGTGGTAGCTAAGCTGGTTAGCAACAGCTATGTCAACAGTTGTGTAGGTATCCCCGGCAACGGAGAGTATCAAGCTAGTATAAAGCGGGCTCGTTAAACGGGGGGCCGGACTTACAAAGCGCGTCGTCTACGTCGGGGATCGGTGCTTCGGTGTTGCGATCGCAGTTCACAAGTTGTCACTGTTGAATTGGAGACTTGACGCTCCGCTACGGTGGTGGTGGGAGGCTCTGGATCCACAATCCGCAGTCAATGTGGGGCACTTTCCATGTGGAATCCAGACTGCCTGACCCCTGGCAGCAAAGCTTCACGGTGGGTGACGGTGGGACGGCTTGCTATAGCCGCACAAATCGCGGGGCAGACAGGCCGGGAGCTAGGGGCAGTCAACACCGGGCCAAGCGCGCCGTGATGCAGTGTGATGCGGGGGAGCTTCGTCTCAAAGCTTCTCCGATTCTGGAAAATAGCCGACGTTAAGGAAATTTGACAATCTTCTCGTGACGGAGTGGGAATGTATATAGAGAGCTTATGTTCCCTTTTACTTAATTGACTGTGGCCTTCATCTTCTCTTTCAGTTCCTGTGTGTTTGGTTGCTGTGATACCCTCTTGATACCCAGCCTCGAGCTACCCCACCATCACTTCTACCCGTCCGATCAGAACGACAACAATTACTACAATGTCTCAACCACTCAAGGGCAAGCTCGCCATTGTTTCTGGCTCTTCCAGAGGTTAGTACCGTTTCAACTTCATATTGTCACAGAGAAAACTAACAAACCCAGGCATCGGCGCCGCCATCGCCGAGAACCTCGCCTCCAAAGGCTGCAACCTCATCCTCAACTACACCAACCCCTCCTCCGCCTCCCTAACCTCCGAGCTCTCCGACCGCCTCAACAAGACCTACTCCGTCTCCTCCGTGCCTGTTCAAGCCGACATCGGCACCTCCGAGGGCCCCCAAGCCATCATCGCTGCCGCCAAGTCCGCCTTCTCCAAGGCCGATGGCTCCCTCCAGATCGACATCATCATCAACAACGCCGGCATCGCCCGCAACGACATGATCCCCAACGTCAAAGTGGACGATTTCACAGAAACCTATCGTGTCAACGTGCTTGGCCCCTTGCTGCTCGTCCAGGCCGCCCAGCCTTACCTCCCCAAGGACCGCTCAGGTCGCATCGTCAATATCTCCTCCGTCTCCTCCTCCATCGGCATAGTGGGCCAATCCGTCTACGGCGGCTCCAAGGCGGCCATCGAGGCCATGACCCGCACCTGGAGCCGCGAGCTGGCTGAGAACTGCACAGTTAACGCTGTCAACCCGGGTCCCGTGGAGGGACCGATGTACGCGTCCAACTCGGAGGAGTTCCTGGAGGACATCGAGGGGTGGATCAAGCACACGCCGCTGATGAAGGCGAGGGAGGATCTGCATGGCAAGGAGGCCGTGGAGGAGGCGAAGCAGTGGCATGGCAGGCTGGCGAAGACGGGGGAGATTGCGGGGGTGGTGGGGATGTTGTGTGGTGAGGAGGCGGGGTGGTGTACGGGACAGGTTGTTTGTGCTAATGGGGGGATGGTGATGTTGCATTAGAAGTAGAGGAAGATAGAATAATGGAAGAAAAGTGTGTTGGAACGTGATGGGGAGTTTGGTGCTGTGAAGGGTGTGTTGGTATAAAGTATTGACATCAGAAGGGGTTATGAGGGCGGAAGGAAGCCGTCCATGGCTGTAGTCCAGGATCATAAACATTTCATGGACTTGACATAAGGGCCCAGTATTCATGAGTTCGGTAATCCAAGTCATTTCTTGACGTGGTGTTTAGATTCTGGTCTTATGGTCTTCTTGTCCATAATCGTGAATTTCGTGAAGGAGGTGAAGGAAGATGAAAAGGGGAATTTGTTTATTTTCCACAGGGGTCGACAACAGTTGGCGGATAGCAACTGAGTTACAGCGGACAAAGGTAGGTAGTTAGGGACCGCTGATAGCGCAAAAGTGGGGCCCAACTTTCCTTATCAGTTCCCGTTCAGCACGCGGCAACGGTCCCAAGATCGCGCCTCGGTCTCTCGTTCAACAAGGTTAAAAGTCATCCTCATCAACTCCAATCCATATCTTCTTGTGTTGATGTATTGCCGATCTTCCTTCTGTTTTCTAATTCGATCCTCGTAGGCGAAGGTAGCGATCACAGAACATGTCGGGACCACCCGCGCGAGGAGGCCTGTCCCTCTACGCCAACCTTCTCGAACACAGTGGCACAAGCGATTCGACATCTACATCGAACGATGCTGTCGCAAACAAGCAAGAAGACGCACCGGCGAAGAAGGCCGTAAATCCAGGTTAGCATCTTTACTCGGGTCCTCTACGTTTATGCTCAAGTGCTAACAGAGACCTGACAGCATTCGCCTTCCAACCCATCCGCCGACCACAAGTCAAGCAACTAAACAAGCCCAAGCCAACCCTCCCCAAAGCGCCACCCTCCATCTCTGTAGCAGCAGTCGCGGCAACCGTAAAGACATCCGAGACTACCAACAACCACAATGATACAACTATCACAACAACATCAACAGCGACTGCCGCTGCGCCCCAACAGCGCAGTACCCTAGCCGACTGGGTAGCCACCGAAGACGATGAGTACCTCTACAACGGATCCAACAACCGACGAGAACGCGGTGGGCGCAGAAAGAAGAAGAAGAAAAACGATGATCGGCCAGTCGAGACCAATTGGGACGAGCTCTACGATCCAGCAAGGCCGACGAATGTCGAGGAATACCTGCGCAGTGATGAGCGCATCAGGGAGATTCGCGATTGGAAGGCGGTGTTGTATGCGCATAGACGGAAGAGGAGGGATAGTTTTGATAGCAGGAGGAGTGATGAGGAGGAGGAAGAGGATAGGAGGGTGATGAATAGTATGTTCAGGAGCTCTGGGCTAGGGCTGTATGGGAGGATAACTGCTGACAGGATACACGACAGACCAGTTCGCGCCTCCGGCTTCTTTCTCGTTCGCACCACCGCCCATGTCATCACCACGAGCTACAACAACCGCATCAGCAGCAGCGCCAGCGGTATCAATACCAGTAGACGAATCCGCCGACGAAGCCTACGCTCGAAGACTAGCACTATCAGGCATCGCGCCACCACAACGTTCACTATCCCCCCTTGCCCCCCCTCCACCACCAACAGAACCCTCAGCACCAGACCCAGCAACAATCTCCCGCGCCCCAGTCCGCTACGAAGCCCCACCACAACCACCCTCCGCCCCCGAAGGCTCCGGAGACGACGCAATGGACCTCGACTCCTCCGACAACGAAGTCAACTACGACGCCATCCCCATCCCCATCGGCACCGCCTCCGCCTCAGAAGAACCCGGCGAATCCTCCTCCGACGCTCCGAAATCCAAACTACCAGGCCAAGCCGGCTTCGCCGCCCGTCTCATGTCCAAATACGGCTGGACTGCCGGCTCGGGTTTGGGAGCCTCCGAATCAGGCATCACCTCCGCGTTACAAGTCAAAGTAGAGAAGCGCAAGAAGCGAAGCGATGCTGAAGGCGGTGGCTGGGCGGAACCTGGTGGGAGGGGGAAGATCATTGCTGGGAAACCTGCTTCCGGTGGGTCGGCAAAAGGGGAGGAGAAGGATGGTGGCAGGTTTGGGAAGATGAGTGAGGTGATTGTGCTGGATCATATGCTTGATGGGATGAGTGATGAGGAGTTAAGACAGGAGGTGGAGGGGGGAGAGTTGTATGAGGAGATTGGGACGGAGTGTGGAGAGAAGTATGGACGGGTTATGAGGTTGTTTGTGGAGAGGGAGGGGAGGAGGGTGTTTATTCGGTTTACTGATGGCGTTTCCGCGCTGAGGGTAAGTCTTCTACTGGAAGTTGTGAGGTTGCGGATGTGTTTGCTAACCGGGTCATTACTACAGGCTGTCAACGCACTTGAAGGTCGCATCTTCAACGGTAATGCGATTGTTCCGAGGTTTTATGATTTGGAAAAGTTTGAGGCGGGGGTATATAAGTAGTATGACACAGTACTATCTGTCTCCGGGCTGCAGAGCTCACCCTCAGAGCGCCGTAGAACAGACCAAATACCATATTTATTACACCCCTTGAAGAGCCGAACCGAACTATTCTCAAATAACAAACAACCCTTTCCTTGTATCTCCATCACCCACCCCTCCGTCAGAAGTCAAAAGCCCTATAGTCCATCTTTAAAAGCCTTTTCTGTTCATTAAAATCCATACATTCCCTGAATTCCTCCGCGAAACCCTTCTCACTGTTGGTGTGGCCGTCCAGTATCATCCCATCCTCAGCTCAGTCCTCCATCTGATCACCAGTGCATCTCGATATAGTGCCTATGCCACGAGACCGAAGGAAGCCTGTTTGTTTGTACCTTGCTTGTCCCTTGCTTATGAGAGTGCCAACAGAGCAACTTTGCTCCCGTTTGCTCCCGTTTCCCGTTTGCCCTCTTTCATCTCTTGGAGCTTGCTTGTCATCTCACGTCCATATCACCTATGATATCAACTCGATATCAACTATGATATCAACTCAATATCAGATGGAATCCCTCGCCTCTCATCCCACAACTCTTCCTTCAACCCTTGTTGCCGTTATCCGCTTCTTAAACTTTTAAGAAGCCTCAGCCTCAGGCGCCTCAGGCGCAGGCGTATTAGGCGGGGCCCTCGGGGCAGGATGGCGAGGAGGGCGAGGAGGAGTTCTCAGTCCGGGTCTGAGAGGCGGCCAGAACCAGGGACGGGGGTGGAGAGGGAAGAGGGGGGAGGGGCGATCTTTCATTGGGTAGGCCATTTTGTTGTCTGGTTGTCTGGTCCACGGGGTTGGTTGGTTGGTGGTTGCTTTGGGTTTGTTTGGGTGTGGATGGGTTTGGATGGGTTTGGATGGAAGCTGATGGCTTGTTTGGTTTGGTTTGGTCTGATGAAATTGTGAAGACTGGTCTCGAGACGACGAACTGTGGTTGGTTTGGCGGTGAGGAAAGAGGAAAAGAGAAGGTTTGGTTGAAGAGGGATGAAGAGAAGAGGATATTTATACGGGCAAGTCGCAGACGATGGTTTTGAAATACACAATAGTATCTAAAGTCGGATACTTACCTCTATTCAAGTGGCAGACTACTGTTCTTGAAACACACAATAGTGTCAAGAAGAGACACACAATAGCAGTCTCATCCTACTCTGAATAGACCTTCCCCCTTATTCTGTATCTCCCCCTTCTTGCCCCGTCGAAATAAACTGAACGGGCAGACCAATACCGGACGGATACTCTAGTTACAATAGGCCGTAACAAAACTCTCACTTTCGTATCTCTTTGGTAATGTTGGAAACACAGGGATATGAGTCCATTTGACCTTTTTGTTTTGGGAGAGAGATGGGATTATGATGGAAAGGTGTATTGGACACGAGGGGATACGTGGGGGAAGGCGCTGGAGGTGTAATATGGTCGGGGTGCTCGGTTTGGTTTTGTTGACACTCGATACCCCCATCATCAACTCAATTCAGTGTCACTCTTCCTTCACTCGCGATGATACGTGTGGTTACTTGTCCGAATGCCTGTCCCGGTATTCTCGCTCTTGCTGGTGTTGCTGTTGCTGATTTTGTTCGCGGGTGAATTTCTGAATAAAAAGTGAGAGCATTTTGATGTCAGTCAGTATCTGCCATACGTCTCGGAGTTTCGAAGCCTTGTTGTAGGAACTCATGAGCAGGTTGTGATGGTTTCAGAATCATGCAAGTCATACAGGTAGAATAGGGTGAAGAAATATCAATAGACAGAATAAACTTACAGCATTAACTTTCGCAGCCTGGATCGAATTCCTGGTATAAGCAAATAGGACCCAAGCCATCGTGAAGGCTGCCAGCGGTGCCATCACTGTCTGTCGTTGATTGTGTAAGTGTGAGTGTCTCGAGGTTATTGGACATTAGGACATTGGGAAGAGCTAACCTTTGCGTTTATGTTCCTTGAGGTCTTCATTGTGACTTCTTGTCTTCGAAACTGTGTAGGCGGAAACTGAAGTATTAGAGTTTGTGAGGTTTGACTTGACACCTTGAAATTTAGGTGTTGTTGTAGGTTGGAGATGGGATTAGGTGTAGTTGGTTGAATCGTTCGAGGTCCGTTTCGTTGCAACTATAAAGATCGTACTATGGGATGGATTACCGCCATGTAAGTGGACCGAGCGTCTTTCCCCTTTTGCCGGTTGGAAACTGAGCAAATGTACTACCATTCGTTCAACGCTTGTCACGCAACGGCAGCAATTTTCAGGAACAAATTGTTGTAGTAGCCAGGGCTCTTCAAGTTCTGAACGTCAATGTCAAGTCGTTAAACATGATGGTGGCCGACTACGGGTTCTCCAATGCCGAGATCACTGAATGGCTTGGCGAGGAACTCGAGACAATTTCTTGAAGGAAATCAAGACAATCAAGCAGAAGTATGCTCAACATAAGACTATATATGCTCGCTATATCGGTATACCAAATGTATATATATGAAGAATCCCGAGTACCAGTACCGCCCTTCCGGGGTATCGCAATTGTCATCCTATCTTGCCTTTGCCCGCCCAGTCCCGTTCCACTTTTCCACTTGCGCGCGTTCCGTTTCTGTGTATGTGTGTGTGTGTGTGTGTGTGTGTTCGTATGTTCGCTTCACGCCATATATCAGCTACATATATAAATATCCAACTTTCGAATCCTCACCTACTGAAGACATGTGAGCATCCCTCGATCCCATTGCACGTCTCTAGCTGCTGGTGCTGCTGGAAATCTCAGGCCTCTCAGGCCTCTCGACACTCTCAGCCTTCACATCCGCAACCTCCGCAACCTTGGCCAGCTTCTCCTTTCCATGCTTCCTTGCCTGTTTCAGGTTGTTCATCACGTACTCGTACGTGAGCATGGTGACGGTCGCCGCGGGGACGGCTCTCATCATATTGGTTCCCATACCAGCGTAAAACGCCCTCCACCCTTCCTCCTTGAGCATGGTCTTGAAGGTGCTCACCACGCCTCTGTACTTAGGCACTGATGTTGCCAGCTGCTTCGACTCAGCGCCGTTCTTGGAAACCACTCCCAGACCCTGCAAGTGCTCCTGTCCCGGCATCGGCTTGCGCTGTGTCTGCAGTCTGGTCCTGATGACCTCGTGGGGATACGTCGCGCTGCTGGCGATAATCTTGGAGAGGACGGAGGCGGCAAAAGTGCCCATGAAGCTTGGCTTAACGTTCTGATCGCCGGCGGCGCCGCCCATGCCTTGTCCAGTAAACTTGGTCTTGAGGAACTCGTAGGTGGGGAATTGGACGGCCACGTGAGTGAGACCCAGAAGAGCAGGTGTCAATCCGGAGTAGAAGGAGAGAATGCCCTCGGTGGTGTACATTTTGCGTGCTGCATCGAACGTGGACTTGTAGTGCCAAGGGGAGTGCATCGATGGGCGCACCGTGGGCGTGTTGGCCTCCCTGGGGTGAAGCGAGAGCTGGGAACTGTCGTGCGATGCTGACTGCGACATCAGTCGGGTCTTGATGACCCATATCGGGTTGGTCGCGATTGTACTACTAGCGCCAGCTATGATGGATGCGCCAAAGTTTACCGCAACTTGTTTGTCTGTCGCATATATGTTAGCATTGACGCCCTGTTCCCGTACACGCGCCAAAAACATACCGGAGTATTCGCCTAGCCATATCTTGCTCTTGTTGTAGACTGTGAACCAGACGGCCCAAGTAGGCAAGTAACCCAGTATTATGGGACCCAAGCCCCTATACATGCCGCGAATGCCCTCATGCTTCCATATTACCTTCGCCGTGCCTACCAAGCCATTGTACATCCTAGGCTGGCCCACATGGTGTCCCGCGCCCTGCGCTTGCAACTTGGTCTTTATGACGTCCAGCGGGCAGGTAACCACGCCGGACATCAAGCCTCCCACTGCGCCGGCGAGCGCATTGAACTGCGAATCCGAAGCTTGGACTGCCCATCTTTCCAGCCCCGTTATCCGGTTAGGGTCTTGCATTGGGTCGGCCGGCGCTGTGTCTGTCCTCTCCTGTGTTATGTCGTGCCCTGCTGCTGCTGTCTCCTCCAGCTCTTCGGTCACCGAGTTGGCGGGCGCAAAAGTGGTGGGTGGCCGGGCGCCTGTCAAGGAGCGCACGCCATATTCTGCTGCCGAACTCGCGGAGTCTGGTCCAGAGTGGGAGATGTGGTGTTGGGTTTCTAGATTAGACATGCCGCTACCCTTCTCTCGACTCGAATCGGAATTGGGGAATCGAGACGCAGGGGAACGGGTCGGAGGGATCGAGACGGATTGATGCGTCTTTGTTCGAGGGGTCTCTGCTAGTCGCAACTCAGAGACCCCGGAGTAATCGGTGACTCGTGATGCCGCCGTAGTGTCGGAAAGAGGGTGGTGATCCCGGCTTGTTGGAGCTTTGGAGTCTTGGGGTGTTGTTGATCAGGAACCTGATGTTCCCGGCTTGGGGAATTGCAACAGTGTACTAGCGCGGGTGCGGGGAAGAGGTTCGCTTGGGGACTGAGTCGAAGACCGAGGTGTTGATAACAAGAGTTCAACAATATCACCGTTCGTCCGTGAGGCTCGGGGCAGCCGAGTTTTTGCGCTGGAAAGATACCCTGGCGCTGATCCTTGGGAACTTTGAGTTTGAGGAAGGTTCCTTTTTCGCAATTGGAGAGCGAGCACACGAGCAGGCTCGCTACCTAGTCTAGAGCTAGGTATGCAGGTGGAAGAAAAGAATGGCGAATGTGGGGGAAGTCACGTCTCTCAAAGAAAGGGTTTCTTGGCAAAAGAGACGGATGGTGTTTGTTCAACAAAGTGGAAGCTACCAGGACTCTTAACTAAGTTCTTCTCACAACAGTAACTTCCTTGTGTGCGAATGCCGGTTTGAGGCCGAGGATGGAGATGTTATGTGTTGGATCTTGTTAAGGAAACTACTTTATCTACAGAACAGCCAACGGCAATGACGGCGGGACGCGGATGCCAATTATGGTTACCAATTATGTCACCTCACTGATTGTCCACTACCAGCCCGTGACTCCCGTAAAGTCCAAGAGCAATTCCGGATGCGCTGGGTGCTTGCCTCGAATTTCCCATCCGAGTCATGAAGATACAAAAAGGGTCTCCGGGATTGCATGTGTTTTGCTTCAGATAAGTGTTTGGGGCCAGAAAGTGTCCAGACAATCATGTGTTTGTCAGGTCTCCAAGTCTCAGGAGTTAAAAGAGTTCAGACCAAAAACCCCAGATGGCCGTTTAACCTTTCCCCGGACAAGAGATGATATCAGTCGAGATTCAGTTTCACTGCAGCGAAGCAGCGCCAGTGGTCACGCCCGTCGCCCGCCAAAAAAGCGGCGCCCTGGTCGTCGGCTCCAGTTCTAGACCCACCATGGCCCATTACCTCATTTCTGGCTTGGCATTTTGACGACGGTAACCCAAACCCTTGCCAAGAAAAAGAAGACCTTGGACCTTCCAATTCCCTATTCTCGTAGGGCCTGAGCTTTGAGGCATCAACAAATCACAAGACTGGACACGGCTTTTCCCGGAGGGACGGGAGACGGGCTCTGGGAAAGAAAAACGCACGGAGCACCCGGAGCTTCTCTCTGTTCTAGTGGACAGTGCGCTACTGGCTGAATGGCTGGCTGACTTTCCCGGGTCTGCTGATTTGCGGGTCGCGGCAATTTGTTAGCTCTCTCCGACCTCTGCGATCTTGAATCTTGACCTTGGTGTTTCAAGTGTGCTTTGTAGCCTTCCAGACCAGACGACAGAGTAGACTCCTCGACTCTTCCACCACCTCACCTCACCACCTATCACCGACTAACCAACCCCCCCGGTCGACAATCATCCATCACCATGTCTGCCCCTACTCTTGCTCAGGCCGTCGCTAAGCGGGGCTGGTTGTCCAAGATGCTCAAGCCCGTCGCCAACTGGTACATCAATGCCGCCGGCTACCGTCAGATGGGTCTCCGGTGAGTTTTTGTTGTTTTTCTTTTTGTTTGTTTGTTTATACCTCGATGGCCAGCAGTCCGGTCCAGGACCCATGTGACGTAGACCGTAGCTGTGTCTACCTGTATCGACCATCGCCCTATGTTTTGCATCTATCCATATGTCTCTCCTCGGCCCGGTTATACCTCAATGGCTCCCCCATCCCGCCGTCCGATGCCTCCCGCCTTCACCACCACCCACCAGAAGTTGCGCCAACCCTGAAATAAACTAACCCCCCAAACCCCCAAACAGCGCCGACGACCTCATCTCCGAGGAGAACGAGACCGTCCTCGCCGCCCTCAGCCGCCTGCCCCCCAAGGAGGCGTACGACCGCATCTACCGCATCCGCCGCGCCACCCAGCTCTCCCTCACCCACAAGCTCCTGCCCAAGAACGAGTGGACCACCCAGGAGGAGGACGTCCCTTACCTCCGCCCCCTGATCGAGCAGATCGAGGCCGAGGCCGCCGAGAAGGACGCTCTCGACACCCTGACTATTGTCAAGAACTAAGCGCGCATTACCTTAGCTTAGCTTAGGTGTGTGTGTGGGAAAGAGGAAAAGGGAAGGAGGAGGAGGAAATGGGAGAAGATGGGGAAGGTTTCCGTTATCCGCGCGGTGGAACTGGCCTGGCCGACTTCGACGGGAACCGAATTTTTGAGAAGGAACCGAAGAGGGAAAGCTGGGATACTGCTACGCTAGGATTGGAAGCCGAAGGTACCAAGCAATAAAGTGGATGCGCGCAAAAAAACTCGTCCGTCGATCTGGAACCTGGAACTCTCCGACAACTTGCTGCCCATGCTTTCTGGAAAGGGATGAAGGGAAGAAGGGGGAAAAAGGTGGACGGGCGGGCGTTTTGGGAGTTTGTGATGCGACGGCAACGGGCAAGAGCCAGGCCTTTTGTCTGTGGTTGTGTTCGCGTTCTCAGGACTCGCGCATCCCTTGAAGTGGAAGGGGGAGATGGATGGAGAGGAGGTGGTGAAGACAATTGGAGAAAGGACTACCTAACCTATACATAGAAGAAGAAATGGGCAATAGACTTTATCCTGGGTTTTTCAAAGCAAAGCAAGGCAGGCAGAAGAGAGAGAAGAGAGGGGAGAGAGTGTGTCAGACATGATAGCCATGACCTTTGCTGCTGTACGTTGAATAAGTGTATGTATGAATCCTGAGAAGTTAGATCAACTCCGCTCAATGCTCGATTCTCATTGTCTCTGTGTCCCCAAGAGCCTAGAGGTACGCAACCATGGGGGAGAAGTGAGAGAAATGGGAGGGATGGCGGTCATAGCTGCCTGTTATATGCCTACTACTTAGAGGCGACGAGGGAGAAGAGAGTCCGTGTCCAAAGATATCACCGAGAAGCATTCCTCTTTTCAAAAAAAAAAAAAAAAAAAAAAAAAAAAAAAAAAAAAAAAAAAAAGGAGTATTGCACATGTTTGGATCGGGCAGCATTGAAGGCTCCAGTGTGTTTCGTCTTCGGATTGTTGGAAGTCACAGTCGTGTAACCCGCATAGTCAAGCTGAAGGTTCAAATTTCTTCTCAGTTAAAAGTGTATCACATGGGGGCATATTGGGTTGCGCTGGAAGTAACAACGTAGTCCTCTCGGTGAGTGATATGCGTGATATGCGTGATATATGTACTAGTCCATCCAACGACAGACCAGACATTGTACTCTCATTACTACGTTAACAAAGCTGACCAGGTTTAAGCAGAAAAAAGTAAGCTATCCTACAAAAGAAGAGAAAAAGGAAGGAAAGAAAAAAAAACCATCCGCACACACAAACAAACCCCCTTTTCCTGTGATAAAGCAATGACTCTGTCTGAAAAAAGAAGGTACAAAGAGGTTGTGTAAACAGGAAAATAAGTATAGTATATTATGTCTTAACGTCATTCTTCTTTCTCTCCGTTTTACCCGTTCGGAAAACCCAACCGCCAGCCAACTGTCCAACCAAACCGGGGCAACCAAAAACTCGCTGAGGAGAGAAAAAGACGTCCGCTTAAGCTGGCTGTGTTCTTGTCTCTTCGGCACACACCTTTCTAAAGCAAGCCCGGGCCTCCAACACAACTTTTTGCTTTATCCATTCATGATGTATACACATGTCTTTCTCTCATCGCTTTTTGAGCTGATCACTCATCGTCCTCGTCCTCCTCTTTACATACGTTAATCAAAATGTTTTATTAACTGGTTTTTTTCCTGATGACCCTTCCTGTACACGTTGCTTCGTGTGTTGTGTGCGTTTCCGCTCATTAAGGTGTGGTAGCGGTTACCGGCTACCGGACGTTAACCCAGGGTTACCGCGTTTGAGCGAGGTAGGGACGGCGGGCGGGCTTTGCGGGAGGGAGGCGGTCGATTGGAGAGCCGGGGTCGAGTAGTGTGACTGGAAGTTGTTTGTAAAACGAAGAGAAAAATGTCCGAGCCGTCCCGCCGTAACCCCCATAACGCCAGTCTGTCACCACGCTGCTGGCGAAGAATTCGATGAATCTTGGTATGTGTATGTCGTGGGCATTCGTACAGTATGTAAAAATTGCGTTTCCCTTTGCCGCCGCGCCGTTTTATATCGGGTGTGTGAAGACAGGATGTTAATGCAAAGACAATCCGTTTATAGACTCTTTATGCGTTACCACCCTTCTCCTCGGTGTCGATGTGCCAGACAACGTAGTTGGGAAGACCGATGACCTGGTAGCCGGCGCGCTTGGCCATCTTGGCGAAGCCCTCGGTCTCGGCCTGGTTCTCGAAAGCGTAGCAGGGGAAGTTGATACCTATGGTTGTAAGCCGGAGTTGTCCTCTCTTGAGCGCAAAAAGATGTTGACCTACCAGAACGGTGGACATCGGCCTTGACAAGAATGTTCACGCCACCAATGCCGTCAAGCTCCATCTCGACATGCTTGTCGTCTCGCCAGTCGCCCATTCTAGCCATGTAAGTGCGGCCGGTGTCGTACTCCTTGTAGCCTGTGAACAACTATGTTAGCCGGTGTCAACTTCCAGGGCCTTGGAGCATCTGCTTACCCTCAGCGAGAACAACATCCTTGTCAAGGCTAGAAGCGAGTCTGCGACCCTTATCGGACTCGACCCAAGAGTTGTAGTCGACTGTGAAGCGGTTAGTAACTTGGAAACCAATTATCAGGCAACGGTCCAAAACTCACATCTACCCTCGATATCGCGGCCGTTCTGGTAGCGGTGGAACCAAATGTCTATCACATGTTAGCTCTGTTGCCCATGTGGGGTCTTTTACGGGAGGTTGTTCATACTGGGAACAAGAATGTCCTTATCGTGGGCAATGAAATCCTCGAGGATCTTCTTGGGGCTGTCAACAATGTCCACATCTCTCCAGTAAACCCAGGAGTGCTCGGGCTTCAGGGCAGCAGAGAGGAGGTAGTTGCGCGCGCGACCCATGGCCTTGCGACGAGGACCCTGGGCAGCGAACGAGTGGCGCTCCTCAACATTCTGGCTCAGCTTGAAGTCGAAATCCTTCTCGACAACCAGGGCGCTGTGGAAGGGGATCTGGTCGGGGCGCTTCTGGATGCGGTCAAGCTCGGAAGCGAGGACAGCAAGAGTGTCATCGGTAGAGTCGCTGACGAGGAAGGCAAGATCGATGAGGTGGTGGGGGTAGGTAAGCTCGGCGATCAGCTCGAAGTACTTGGAGAGATACCTGGAGGCATCCTTGAGAGGGGTGAGGATCAGGATGCGTTCCTCGTTGGCGACGGCCTTGGTGGTGGACTTGATGGGGTTAAGGTCGACATGGCTGATGGTGGACGAGTTGATTTCTAGCGGAGCGTGGTGGTTGAAGATAACAGGGGTATGGAGGTGAGCACTCCAAGCTTGTTGTTCGTTGAGGGTCATCTCCATTGGCGGTTTTGAGGGGCCCCAGCAGTAGAAACTGAAGGAAGACGCAGACGTTAGCATACAGATGGCGGAAGCAATGGACAGGACAGCACCTGGGATGGCATGGGATGGCACCAACCTTTGCATCTCGGAGGCGCTTGTGCTGATGCCGCGCCATAGTAATAGCACAACTCCTGTTACGGCAACGAGGAGGAGGAATCGTGTCTTTGTGAGGATAGCCCATAGTGCCCTTGCGGGAGGAAGCTGTGCTCTCGCAGCCTTCCAGCTGACGCCGCCTTTGGGGAGAAGCATTATGAAGAAACGGGGTGGCCCTCGGCACCACCCGCTGAACTGTCAAGGAGGATATTAAGTCTAAAAGTTGGAGATGGGAGCAGTGTGTGTAGCTGCCGGCTAGGTCGACGACGCGATGCGCAGCGGCAATGGTACGGAGGAGTTGTTGCGACGTGAAGAGCGGCTGAAGTATGCGGTATCGCCGGGTGTAGCAAAGGAAGATTCGCGTAAGAATTCGTGTGGCGTCGTGGAGAGATTACGGGGTGTCGGTTGGGTGGAAAAGCCCACGTCTCCTGAAGCAGCAGTGCGAAGGCGGTATCTCCAGAGAAAGAGGATCCTACAAGCGAATGTAGCAATGGCTCTCTCGTCGTCGTCGTCGTCAAGAAAGTGTACAAGATAGAAGCAAGCAAAGTGACACGCGGTTGAGTCTGATGTGTGGTCGGGATCGAAACTCTCACTCAGGCGAAGGACGGACGGGGGACACGGGGACGGAGACGGGACGGATGGAGGCTGAGAAAGAGAGGTTCTACATGGTAGCTCCTGTTCCAAAGGCTCACTGCCCAGCCCACCAAATGGTTCCAGAATCTCTCCTCTCAGCGAGAAGGGACACCGCACGCCCACGCTCACAGGGGGGTCTGCCGTCCACCTCGTCGTCCACTTCAGGGGGGGTCGAGCACGGGCTAGCCTATTAGGGGCCCCGGATTTGGGGAAAAGGACCCGCTTAATTATGCCATGGTCCGGGCGTACCGTTCTCAACCACTCAGAGTGGTCTCAAGGGGGAGACACTGGCTTGAGACTGGGGAGGGAACCACAGAAGCAACACGCAATCCCACCATTTCCACCATTTCCACCATTTGCTCGATCAACGGCCGCGATCAGCCTGTCGACTGCACATCCTGTCCTTGCTATCAATGGAAAAAGAATTGTTATGCTGTGATAGCTGCAAAGAGGGAGGGGCGCAGGAATTATATCCCATTCCGACGGCCTGAGGACAGCGAGGGCTTCCCCCTTCCCTCCACCTTCATCTCGATCCAGAAATATCACGGATTTGAGCATGTTTTCCCCAGGACAAGGATGCCCAGGATGCCCCTCTACCCTCACCTCAACCTGGTCGGTGCAATTCCCTCCGCTCGCCGTCGCCCGCTCTGGCCCTCGCTCGCCTTTTATGCGTAGTTCGGGAGCGGAGCCGATTGCCGTCTTCTATTCCCAAAAGATGCTACAACGCCGTAATGATGGCGGACCGGTGGAAATAGGTTCGCCAGGTCCGGTCCGTGGGTGCGGAAACAATATTCGAGCCGCCGTTGTAACATGGCCCGGGTGTGGAAAAGGGGCAGCACTGCATGTTGACCGGCCAGAAACCCGGACCGCAATCATGGGGCGTGTTTGAGCTTTCCTATACAATTATAGAACCAGTCAAGATCTGGCATCCAACCAAATCTTGGTTCCCAGAATGAGCACAAGCACACTGCAGTCACGGCGGCGATCTCCTTCCAGCTTATCAGTCAGCAACAGGGCTGAGCTGAGCTTCAATCACCACAAACTATACCTGTATCACACATAGCCAAGGTATGTAAGCACTATTCATTACCCAAGTCTAAACACTTGTCTGGTTTTCAGAGGGCCTCAATACGTAATAAATCCTCTGAATTGCTGCATCTCTCAGGGGCACAATGAAGCCACAACTAAACGATGGTGAACCCCCTATCGGCTACCACTAGCTAGTAACGTAACCCTACAGCTAGGAAGTTTGCAAACTGCCGACACCGCATTTGGAGATCTCCAACTTCTCTCCCTTTTCCCGGACTTTGTCCCGACCTTTGCACGACTTAGCTCCGTGCCACGTGAGCAGGCGACACCGACGGGCCCGGGACGGCCATGACGTCGATCAAAGACGCGTTGTGAATGCTACACTGCTGCCTGTTCCTGTTATCGTGTAGTTAGTGCTACCCGACTTTACCTTTGCTTTGGTCCTTTGTTTTGGTGAACTACCTATACACTCTATCAATTGATGAGTCATTGGTCTCCAGTTTCGAATCTCCATCTTCTTTCTTTCCTTCACTCTCTTTTGGGGATATCGACGAGTTCATGAGATTGAGAACCTGTCAAGTTAAACTGAGACTCATACGTCAGGCATTGCGTCGGTTGAGAGGGACTTTTGAATCCTGTCACACTCTCACAACTCACGCTAGCCAAGTCGTCACTTGTCGCACATTCACCGCATCCCTCAACTGTCTCCAATTGACAACACCTACCGTGAAGATGGCAACCCGGAGATCTGCCCGGTTAAGTGCTCTGGCCGCAGCCCAGCTCAACGACGCGGCTGCTCCCATACTCCCTCCACCGGCACCTGCTCCCAAGTCCCGGAAGAGGAAAGTCAGCGCCGAGGACGAAGAGCCGGCATCCTCATCGACAACAGAACCACAACTACCTTCAACTCCCCAGAAACGGAAAGTCTCAAAGAAGGCAGCACCACCACCCGCAACCCCAACACCAGCCGCAGCAGCTCTCCTCTCCTCCCCCGCTACCCAGAAACCCAAACCCGCCGCCGTCTCCCGCCTAGCCGACCCAACCAAGACCAACGCACCCTTACTCTCGCCCCAAACCTCACGAGTCGTCTCTTCCAGTCCCATCAGGCCGAGAGACGCCGAAGAAGGCGTTTCCCCATCTAAGCAGCCTCCCCAGGATCAGCCCAAAGACGACGACAACACCACAACAGAAAACCTCCTCGAAAAAGCATGCGCCCATCTCATCGCCGTCGACCCGCGCATGAAGCCTCTCATTGACAAGCACCCCTGCCGCATCTTTAGTCCCGAGGGACTAGCAGAGCAGATCGACCCGTTCGAAAGTCTGGTGAGCAGCATCATTTCTCAACAGGTGAGCGGGGCGGCAGCGAAGTCGATAAAAGCCAAATTTGTCGCTCTGTTCGACGATGAGAAGGCTGCTCAGGATGGCGAGGCTCAGACCGAACAAGAGCAGGATCAGGAAGATGGCGAAGATGCAGCCCACCCAGCCGAAGGCGAACCAATATCAACAAAACGCCGCTTCCCAACTCCTTCTCAGGTTCAAGCCAAGGATCTCCCCACCCTCCGCACCGCCGGCCTCTCCCAGCGCAAAGCCGAGTACATCCACGGCCTCGCCGGCAAATTCGTGTCAGGCGAACTTTCAGCCTCCCTCCTCGCCTCCGCGCCCTATGAGGAATTAGTCGCCAAACTCGTTGCCGTTCGCGGCTTGGGGCTCTGGACCGTCGAGATGTTCGCTTGCTTCGCACTGAAGAGGATGGATGTCTTTTCGCTGGGCGATTTGGGCGTGCAGAGGGGGATGGCGGTGTTTGTGGGGCGGGATGTGAAGAAACTCAAGAATGGTGGGAACGGAAAGGATAAGAAGTGGAAGTATATGAGTGAGGCGGAGATGAGGGATATTAGTGAGAGGTTCAGGCCTTACAGGAGTTTGTTTATGTGGTATATGTGGAGGGTTGAGGACACTGATATTAGTAGTATGGAATAGTTGGTGTGTTGGGGATGGGAAGGGGGTAGGGGTGGGACATACCGGTTGGGAAAAGATAGGAATGGGGCTTTTTCTTTGTTTTGTCCCAAGAAGGGCGGGTTGGACTCGCTGCTGTTGCGGTAGTTGCCGATGAGTGAGGATATGATGACGACTTAACCCGCTAGGGCACGAGTTGAACCGTACTATAGAGCCTACGAATTTACGATCATGAACTTAACATAACTCACAAAGATTTAAACCCTATACCACCGCTCACCACCCATCTTTTCTTCAAAAGGGGCCCCAACATGTGAAGGTACAGGCAGACGGCAACCTTCTATCCCGTCCAAACCCATGATCCCAACCGGCCTCATACAGTCTCCGTATCACCTCGCATATCTATGTACCACCTTACCACAAGCTAGCGCAAGCAACACAGGCTCCTACACACAAGTAGCAAGCGAGACAAGTCAAAACAAGCATGACCTGACCTACTCCCTACTCCCTACTTCTGTACTTCCCTCACAAGCAAACAGGTCACTTGCTTTGTACACAGCTTCTCATCGGGTGTTACGGTCAGCACTTCGCCGTTTGTTGCTGCAGAGCTTGCAGAGCCTGCAGAGTTGGACGGGACACAACTACCTACACAACACAACTTTGAAGTTGGTGTAAGTGATACTTGAGTAGTCGTCACCTGGTCTGGGGTAAGGTAGTGGGACCAGGGGAGAGTAAAGCTGAAGTTGTGTGAAGCTGCGTTGGTGTAGGACGAGTTTAACGGGTTTAAACTGATGGTATTATGCATGCCCAAATGAGGTGTGGTTGCTCTAATTGTAGGGATCTTGATGTGTGTGTGTGAAAGAAGCCCAATGACCGCGTAGACTCTAACGTAGAATAGTCAGATGCGTTGTGAATCTTCATCTCAGGAAGTATGTCCATATTCACCCAAAAGCCATAGCGAACTCTCACAGATGTGGCTTTTGTTTGGAGCTGTTTACATCCGTCCAATCTTTCTATGTATGACGTCTTCTACCTGGACTGAAGAGGTTGGCTTTTTCTCAGTGCCCCTGGCAATCCAAAACGCAGAACGGAATATCACTTCTCATTGCTGCCCTCCTAAGAGAAAGATTGGCCGTCCTGTAAATTGATCGCCATCGATCATCAACCTAGCATGAGACTGGAGCACCCACGCAGGCCACGCACCACAACGCGCGGCTATGCTGAGGCTCAGCGTCCAGTTTTTTTTTTAGTTTTTTTTTTTTTTTTTTTTTTTTTTTTTGGGAGTATGGGGTTAGATCTGCCCGGTTGTCTGGTAGGATCGAGATGAACGTTTGAGTGCTAAGGATGTCGTTGGTTCGGAGACGTTAGAGATATCCACGCAAGTGAGATGGGATGAAAAATGTCCAGATGAACACCGACCTACATGTAGCGTATAGGAATGCAAGAAAAGTTTGCACCCCCTCTTTTGACTTGCAATGCAAGTGAGTGCTTTGACGATGTTCATCTACCCTAATTCTGCAGATGTTGTTTGTAGTCCACCAAACGACGGGCAAGAAAGTTGAAGATTTGGCAGATGAATTGTTTCCTAGTTACTTGTCCACTGAGTGAGTAGCCACCCGAGCTTAAATCCGTTTCTCTCTTGTCAAGACCATGGACATGGATAACAGGTAGGTAAGGTGGTAGGTTGCACAGCAGCAACAGCAAGCTGAAGTTGACCATCCACAAGGCCTTGTTCAGGTCTACCCGTCTCGGGCCTCCTTTTGAGACGACGACTAAGGGATGAGGCTCATCAAGTTATATATGATACCGACCACCACTTATACATCGAAGCAGCAACATGTCTTGGCATCAAGGGCCTGGGGGTCGGGGAGTCGGGGGCTCAACGAACGGACGAAAAGGTCTGGAACCCAGGAAACGAAGTTTCGTCGAAAAATCACATGGTCTTGATAGATGACGAACCACGAGGATATCAAGGCTGGTTGGGATGCTGGATGCTGGCAAAGCTGGGATACATCAGAATGCAAGGAGGGTGGTGGTTCCTGTCCCTTTTCCTTGTCCCGTTACCCGTCTTGTTTCAACGCTGTAACTGTTTCCGTCAGAGAAGGATGCCATCGAGAGAAGATCATTATCAAGTCGGATGTTTGGCCAGGCCAGAGTTAGAGCAAGGTCGAGAGCGAGCGGCTGAGTGAGCCTGGTGTTGATCAGTATGAAGCTTGTTCCGAGCTTTCTTGATATCCACGAGGTTGATATGAGTTTGGGGAAACAAGCATTTGACTCGAGTTTGAGGCCGATCCAGGCGAAGGCGATCTTGTTCTCCATTTCGAATTCTCCATTAGAAATTTTTTTTTAATTTTTGAAAAGGCAGAAAGGTTGCCCTGACGGTCGGAAGCGCACGTCCAAACCGTCCCGTCTGCTTGTCCGTCACAGGGACATGGTGTGACGTCTGTTTGGCGTTCTATGTGATTGAAGTGATTGCCTAAAAGTAAAAGTTCTGCACTGCGGTACTTGGCAGTAGTGTGAATCCAACATCCTTTTTTTGTTCTGTTTGGCGATGACGATGGATGGTGGACAAAGTGTTCCCGTTGCTACGGCTAGGCGGTCTGTGTTCTGCTTGTGACTTCCCGTCGGGCGACAAATTGGCATGCGATGAACGACGCTGCACCCCCTTTCGCAGGCGTGCCAGGGCAGCTGGAAATGGGGGAGAAGACAGAGTACTCCAAACGCTTCAGAAACCGCGAACCCCGTAACTGAACCCCCTGTTTTCTATAATTACCTGTAGGGGTGTGAACGTAACGAAGAAAAGGGGCACTTTCTGGAAATTGGTCCGTGCCAATTGGTTAATTCGCGGACGGGATGATAACCGGCAATAACAAAACCCCAATTTGGTGATTTCCAAAACCTCGAAACAATCGATTTGCTTTTTCATGCCCTTACGTCTTTTTTGCGTCCCGGATGTAAATCCCGTGGTTGGCGGCTCCAACTTCTTGATTGAAGGAATGCTCAATGCTGTGCTGCACAGTGTTAGCGAACAAGACGTGTCGTTGCAATGCTGATGCATGGAGATCGGATGGGGCCATGACCGATTCCAATTAAAAGCTTGTGGTTCCCCATCGAACATGGTGGGGCATCCTATCGTGGTGCACTGGAGTCTCCGGCTGGTGCAAAGTGGTTGCGTGTGCTGGTGTGAACAAAGTTAAGATTGGCCAATCTTGGGCGCAGAAAGCTCATGCACAGTTTCGTATCGCCCGTCTTTGGTTCGCCTTGTGTGTATTTCCGCGACAGACCGGATCACCATCAGGTTTTTGCGAGAATTGGTGATACTGTTGAATGGTTGTGGTTCATGGCTGGGAGCTTTGTTGTTGTTGTGGTTGTTTCTTGTTGTCCGCTTATTAAACAGCACAAGTTCCTTACCTATGGCCATGATCCAAGTGCGTCACAGGCTCACGGCCAAACATCAACACCAAATACCGCCACGGCTAGTCACAATGTCGGACGGGCCAAGTGGAAATGGAACCGGGGGTGGACATGCCAACGCTGAGAACGGCAAACTTGTGTCAACCAACGGATCACAAATGGCAACCCAAGAGAACGAACGTGCCAAACAGCCCGAAACCCGCGCCCGAGTGGCGTTGGCGTCTGTCACAGAATGTTCTTCTGTCCAGCTCCCCGTCGTCACGGAAACACTGCCGCCAAAAAGCTTGGCATCTTCAATTCTCTATCATCCCACAGCAAAGTAAACACATAAGAATGATGATCTTATCGGCGCCTCGTCCCGGCTTCAACCGGCCTTGACTGCGCACACATGCGGCCAGGATGATGCATGCGGTATCCCATTTTCTAACAACCGTTTCGGCGCCGGCAGTTGCTGATGGGGAAACCGGCGGAAAGGCGCGGTGCCTCTTCTTCATCGTCATAACCGATCGTGAAACAACAAATCTCGCCAGCCGGCTTTTGCATTTAACTAGGACCGTAACTCGGGATCCAGACCTCAAGACCCTAAAATCAAAAGTCGGGGAAACGAGGGTCATGATGGATACGGATATGGATGATGATGGATAATGGATGATGGAACCAAACAAGAGCCGAGATCCTGCTATATTTGTAAACAGGGCCCAAGCGAGTGCTTTATCCATGCTTGTCTTGCCCGTCTTGGGACGTCTCATCAGCCATCACGAAGACTTTATTTGATTTCCATTTTGACGAGGCCGCCGGTTGACTCGTTCTTCGGTTCGGTCACGCGGCGTCACTGGTGGACATGCCGTCGTGACTGAAGGACGGACAGAACCGAGGCCACTGGGAGCCATTTGCAAGCCATTTGGCTGAACACGAACACAGGCACTTGCCGCTGAAACTCAAACTCCACGACACTGACAGCCAAGCCCCTGACAAGAGCGTTCAGCAAGTCTGATGAAGCAATGGCACCAAGAATTTCAAGGAACCCGACTCTGACCAGGGCGCTGCTGGACCAGTCAGATGCGCCCTACCTTCCAGGTTCCCTTTGCATTCAGGAGGCTCCACCCAGTATGTACCAAGCCGCTGTACAGTAGCGTAGCCGTGCATATACGCCCGTGGTGTGGCCGCAGCGCCTGCTCTAGTCTGCTCCACCCATGGCGGTCCTCCCTGGGCAAGACCGCACCAATGACAGACGGCAGAGGCGGCCGGGTACCTTGACAGATCCATGAGCGATCCACCCGTGGCTGGCACCCCCCGTGTACAGGGATGAGGTCCAAGGGTGATCGACCCCCTTCTTCTCTGCAGGTTTTCTCTTCCGTTCCGTCTCTTGCTCCTGCTCGCGGTGCCCTTTTTCTTCTCGACTCAAGCCACAACTGCCTCTCCTTCCCTCCTTCGCGGCCTTCTTCCTTCCATCCTTCTTTCTCCTCATTGAATTCAAGTCCTTCGTTACAGACTCTTACCATTCACCCTCTTACCTTTTGAAGGCTCCGCCGAAAGAACGACCATCACCTCGTCGCTCTCGCCCTTTTAACCACGCACACCACCACTCGTTCTCTGCACTCGATCGCGTCCCTTCCCACTTCTTCAGTAGAATTTAATCACAAAGGTATGTTACTATCTTTCATTCTGTTGGTACATCGTGAGAACCACCAGCAGCACCTGCAGCAGCAGCAATTGCGCGAACGCTGTTCCCGACGATGTCGCCCGGTCGTGCCAGTCCAAAATTTGAAACACACGAAAGACAACGAACCCCTTGGGAGGATTCACGAAATCACGAGATCCACGATCATCTACCAGACCGCCTACCGCCTTGTCAACCACAACAACAACACATGGAAGTCACAGAACATGCGTTGGTTGTCTTTCCGACATTCCGAATCGCCAGGAACTCGGGGCTTGGTTACCTCTAGGAAGGAATAGGGGTCGACTATCTCTACCAGTGGAGGAACCGACTACCGACCAAGTTGCGGTCATCGATTTGGGTGCACTGTCGACTGGCCACTCCTTCCGGACCCTCTTCAGTTTTCCAAGCACTGGTTTCAACTCAGCCCGATCATACATCTTTTTGGACTGGCACGATCCGAGATCGAAACAGCTTGTAGACATACTACTGCATTCGCGTTTTTTCCCGCCGTATATCACCAACACGCAACACCAACCAGTCTTATCACTTCGACCGCGATATCGGACCGGTTGTCATTTGTCAACTGAACACCATCGCTAACTCTTCTTCATCAGCTCGTCAAGATGCTTGTCAAGTACCTCGCTCCCGCCGTGTTGGCGATTGGCGCCGCTTCTGGTATGTCTACGCTCAACTATCCTGCTGTCATGTCTTAGCGGTGCCATGACTGACCTCTTTTTCCCATCTTATAGCCCAGTCGGCCTCTACCTGCACCGTCTCCGGCGGCACCACCACCGTCAACAGCCAGGCCGATGCTACCGGTCTTGCTAAGTGCAAGACTGTCAAGGGTTCCGTCGTTGTTACCAAGGATGTTGCCGGTGACTTCCAGTTGAGCGGTCCTCAGATCATCACTGGCGATCTCAAGATCGAGAACAACCCCAACATCAACAGCATCGGCTCCGATACCCTCGAGCAGATTGGTGGCGAGTTCAGGCTTGTCAAGACCACCCAGCTGAACAGCATCAGCCTGCCCAAGCTTACCTCCGTCAGCAAGCTCACCTGGCAGTCCATCGGCAACCCTGCCGAGATGGGTATCACCCAACTCAACAAGGTCGACGAGGTCACCATCTCCGACAGCCATCTCCGCAACATTGATGCCATCAATGTCACCAGCATCAAGAGCATGAACCTTGACAACAACCAGTTCATCACCAAGTATGAGCCCGCTATCAAGGAGATCAATGGCGACCTCAACATCCAAGCCAACGGTCTCGACATGGTGGTCAACTTCCCCAACCTCATCTGGGCTATGAACATGGCTATCTCGGATGTCTCCAAGATCGGCTTCCCCTCTCTCCAGGTCGTCAACGGCTCTGCCCGCTTCGATAACAACAAGTTCGATAGCTTCAGCTTCCCCAACCTCACCCAGACCAAGACTGGTGATATCTCGTTCGTCGGTAACGAGAACATGAAGAACCTCACCTTCCCCGAGCTCACTCAGATTGGCGGTGGTCTTCTCATTGCCAACAACACTGAGCTTGAGGAGATTAACGGCTTCCCCGTTCTGGAGACCGTGGTCGGTGCTATCAAGCTTCGTGGTAACTTCACTGAGTAAGTTTTAATCTGCTGTTTCCCCTTTTCAGAATTGTCACTGACTCGATATCTTTCCTGCAGGGTCAAGTTCCCCAAGCTCCAGAGCGTCCGTGGCGCTTTCGATCTCTCTTCCACCAACGATGTCACCGACGACTGCAAGGCTCTCGCGAAGATGGCTCCCACGAAGCAAGGAGGTAACGGTAAGATTGAGGGTACCTTCGACTGCGAGTCCAACAACGAGGAGGCCAACCAGGATACTTCCGGCAAGACCGGCTCTGGTGAGGGTGTCACGGGCGGCAACGGCTCTGACAAGAACTCTGGCGACAAGGACAGCGGTGCTGCCGGTCTTTCCGTCAACGCTGGTCTCTTCCTTGCCGCTGCTGGCGTCCTTGCCCAGCTCCTCCTGTAAAGAACGCTTAGGATGACTTGTGAACATTAATGGTGTATCGTGGGTCGGAAATGTGGGGGCGTTTTTCTCTCGATTACTACTGCAAATCAGATGGGGTTACTAATTGGGCCATCCTGTTGCGCGCACACATATTCTCTGTTGTTTCTCTCGGCTGAGATGGAAAACTTTGTCGTTTGTTGTTTTGAGTTTTGCTGCAGCCTGTTTTTTTTTCTGGGCTGCATGGAGCGCACACATCACATGACCCCATATTTGCAGAAAGAAACCACTACTAGACTTAATAACCTCTCTCACTCTCTCTCCACCGTCCCTCAACACATCACCACTGGGGGTTAAGTGAGCACATCATATACTGCCCTTTTCACCTGTCACTGCACTCGGTACCATTTTTGCACCAGCCACACTTTGGGGACCGGGTACTGGGTTTTGGATTAAGGACCCGAGGGAATGTTGATCTCTGGTGGATGAAACGGGCGATCGTCGGTGATCGGAGTGGATTATGGATTGTTTCATGGTGAAGCACTGAAGTCACCCCACAGGGTTACTACAGTACATGAAGCTCATGGATGGCATGATGGAAACAAGAAAAGAGTTGGGATGATCAGCGAAGGCTTGTTTGCCAGCCACCTCATTTACCGTGGACTGGATTCGGGAGAGAGATGAAGTGACTGACGAGAAGTTGAGGAGAGTATGAAGAGGTATTAGCGCGCATCGAAAGGTGCTTGTTATTGTGTTTGGGATTTGTAGGTGTTGGTCGTTTATCATTGGCTCTGCGTGTTGCAGTTTGGCATTCATGAAGGCAGTTGCATCATCATCTCATTGTTGGGTTTCGCTGTGTAGAAAGTTGCTTTAGGTAGTTTAATAATGGTGTTTTGTTCAAGACGGAAGATTGTGATCTGGGTGTGAGTAGTCGAAGAGGAATTGGTTACAGGTTCTTGGACTTCAAGATCTTGTTGAGGTAAGTCTGAGAACCCATGTTGATGGTTGGACGAGTCAATAAGCTGCTTGTTTGGTATCTCAGTGATACGGTCCATCCGCCTCATCATGCTCAACGTCTTCCGTGACTTTGCAGCTTCTATGAACCAAGTGAGTAGACCTCCCTCGAATGAAACTTCGCATAGATTTTGTTACAGTCCCGAAAGTGGTCGTAAAAATAGACCGAACATGGACAGTCCAATACGGCTCGCTTTGGCTAGGAAAGGCCGTTACAAAACTGTGATAGGGATCACAAAAATTTGAAAACATATCGGCCAGAGTCCCTTAGAAATTCTTCCATTCAGGAACTGTTAATAAAGACGCTGGGATGCGTAATAAGAGCCTACCCAACGTGTAATGTACTGACCGTATCGTGCTCGGTTTATTCTTAAGACCACCTTGAGTCCATACACAACGTGCAGGTGGTATTTCATAAAACATTCACGTATATCTACTCACCTGTACCATATTCATCAACCAATATTGTCCCGCATTCTGACATCCAGTTGTGAAACTTTTGAAGGCTCTAGCAAACCCATAAACATAACTCTAAACTTCACGTTCCACCTCGAATACCTACAAAATGACCTTCTAGACCCATTGCATATACACAATCTATCAGGTTCTAAATCGCATTCATTTACACCCATCCACACCTCTACAGCACAGCCTACAAAGCCTACAACTTACTAGTCCTACTCTCCTTCTTCAACATCTCCTCCGCCACAATCCTCCTCTGAATCTTCCCCGTCGCCGTCTTGGGCATCACATCCGTAAAGTAAATCTTCTTGGGCACCTTGAACTTGGCCAGCTTCTCACCCACCCACTTCCTAAACTCCTCCGCATCCCCCTTTTGCCCAGACTTAAGGACAATTGCCACCGCGACTTCCTGTCCGTACATCTCATCCGGAATAGCAAAGCTCACGGCCTCGGAAACGGCCGGGTGCCGGGTCAAAACGTTGTCCAGCTCGATAGGAGAGATCTTCTCGCCTCCCTTATTGATTAACTCCTTAATGCGGCCCGTGATGATGACGTACCCGTCCTCGTCCTTCTTGCCTTGGTCGCCCGTGCGGAAGTAACCCGTGCGAGTGAAGGAGGAGGCGTTGGCTTCGGGGTTGTTTAGATACCCCTTTGTCACATTTTCTCCGCGGATGGAGATCTCGCCTTCTTGCCCATCGGGCAGGATGTTATCCTTGTCATCCAGAATCACCACCTCCACGCCCTGTCCCACGCCGACGGTGCCAGGCTTGCGCTTACCCACAGAGGGGAGAGGGTTGGAAGTCATTTGGTGCGCGGCCTCGGTCATGGCGTAGGCTTCGAGCACGGGAGCCTGGAAGGTTTTTTCCAAGTTGTGGAAGACTGTGGGCGACAAGGGGGAGGAGCAAGAGCGGATGAAGCGGATTTTGGGCAAAGGGTTGGGGACGGGGTGTTTGAGCAGGATTTGGTGGATGGTTGGCACGGCCGTGTACCAGTTTGCTTTGAACTGGATGAAGTCGGACCAGAAATCGGTGGCGGAGAATTTGGCGGGGACGATCATGCTGCCGCCTGTCAAAAGGGGGGCCAAAAGTCCGCATAAAAGGCCGTGGACGTGGAAAAGGGGCATGACGAGCATGGTCCGGTCCGCGGAGGTGAGTTGGTACGTGTTGCGGATGTTCTTCATGGTGCGGGTCAGGTTGCGGTGCGTGAGCGGGACGACCTTGGGGCGGGAGGTGGTGCCGCTGGTGTGCAGGACCAAAGCGATGTCATCAGCGTCTGGCTTCAACAGGGGCTGAGCGGGCTTGCCGCGCAGCTGGCCGAGCTCCTTGACGTCGAGAGCGACTTCGTTCTTAGACGAGTCCCAGTAAGATTCGGCGATAGCGGCGTTGAACTTTTGCGCGGCCTTGACGGCGGGAGCTCCGGCCGCGTAGGCGCCCTTGGGGACGAGCACAATGGCGGACTTGACGTCCTCGATGTAGAACTCGAACTCCTCTTGCTTGTAGGCAGGGTTGAGAGGGGCGGCAATGCCGCGCTGCCAGGAGGCGGCGAGGAAGGAGACGATGAACTCGTACGAGTTGACGGTGGCGATGGACACGGGTGAGCCCTTGATGATGCCAATGTCTGCCAGCTTTTTCTGGAACGAGGCGGTTTCACGCTTCAGGTCCGCGTAGGTGACTGTGAGCGCCTGCGGCTTGGAGGGGATGATGATGGCCACATCGTTGTCGGCGCCTTGGATGGCGGCCTGGAGGTCAAATGGGCAAGGCATGACGTTGTTTCTTCTATACTTTTCCACTTGGGTGAGATAGAGAGAATTTTGCGACTTTTGGGATGTGGTATCAGAGAAACGGTTCTTGGTGTGGTTCGGAAGACGTTTGATGGCGTTTTGTGATTGACTAATCCAATCAACTAGTCGAGTGTGCGTGTGAGGAAGGACAGTCCGCTTTGGGAAAGATGCCTCGTGTAAGTGAGCCGGTCACTGGGAATAGCTTCACAGACAAGATAGAAGAGGAACAAAGATCAACAACTCTTTCAATGGAGAAAGATCAAAAAGATCTGAGTAGGTAGTATCACAATGAACGCCGACGACGGAGGTGAGGTTGGAACACCATTGATACTCACCCCGGTCCAAGACCGATGATGCCATCCAATGGTTCCGTTCCCAATCCGCGTCGTATCCGTGCCAGCTTTCGGCAGTAGGCCGGCAATCGGCTATTTCTATTGGCCCACAGGGTGTTGTTGGTCAGCGACCTAACGAGGTGTACCAAAGCGGGGAATAAGGGGCTAATATGTCGGGTTAGGGTTAAGCGCGCGTTTGCAGCCTAGAGCATGTATCTTTGCCGCTTGTTATCAAAGGGCGTCTCATCACCTGCTTTTGTTCCTTCCGAAGCGGAGGAGGACGACACCCTCTCACAGTCTCACTCACATCCAGGCTTGTTCAGCTTGGGCAAGTCATATAGCCACGCCATTGGTTGGGTGTCACGAGGTTCGAATAAAGTTCTGGGCAGGTCTATAAAAGAGTACAGAGTGCTAACCTTTTTTAGGGTTTTCCATCCCAAACCCTTCTTTCACCCCGTTTGTGAAGGGTCGAAACTTCTCTTGAACGACACTTCACAACCATAGTTGCACCTCACCCCGTCGATCATCACCCAGAGCACAAGAGCCTATTCACAACACCACACACACCACCCCTATCAAAGTAAACAACCACTTTGCCAAAACCATCCAAATGGCACCCTCCCCCTCCCGTCTCACCGGGGCCTTCACCACCCTAAAACAAACCCTCCTCGCCCTCCTCCACCCCTGGATCTTCATGTCCGTCTCCGCCTCCTATCTGCCCAAAACAATCCTCTCTCTCCTCCGTCAGCGGCGCTTCCTCGCCCTTCTGGGCGGTCCTTTACTCTCCAATGAATTCCAATCCGCCTGGTTCGGACACTTCTGGTCATGGGCTGGTCCACAGGTGCGCAGCAACGCCGAAGCGAACGTCGTCCCGCTTTTGGAGGGTCGAGTAGTCGATGGGCAGGTTGTTCCCAAAAGCGAGGCGCACGCGCCTGGCGTGGGCGGAGTGGTGTTGGAGATTGGACCGGGAAGTGGGATGTGGGTTAGTTTGTTTAGTGATGAGAAGTATTTGAAGGATGATGACGAGCAGCAGGGGCAGGGAGAGGGTGAGGAACATGAAGGGTTATCGGCTAGTTGGGCGACGATAGCTTCTTCTGAGCAGCAACAGCAACAGCAACAGCAACAACAAAAGCAGGCGTCAAAGAAGGTGGTGGGAAGCCGCCAGAGGATAACGCAGGTGTACGGCATCGAGCCCAATTACGGCATTCACCCACTGCTTCAACACAACATTACGCAGGCAGGGCTGTCGCAGACGTATACCATCCTTCCCTTTGGCATCGAGGATATCGAACGCTATGCGCCTCAGATCCAGCCTGAATCTCTGGATTGCATCGTCTCGATCCTCTGCCTTTGCAGTATTCCGGAGCCGCAAAAGAACATTGCCATCCTGTACCGCTATCTCAAGCCGGGCGGCCGTTGGTTCGTCTACGAACACGTCAAGTGCTACTCTAACAAGCCGGGCGGTTGGTTCATGAATACCTACCAGGCTTTTGTTAACCTTTTCTGGCCAGTCTGCATCGGCGGATGCCAGCTTCGTCGCGATACTGCCCGGTATCTGAGGGAGGCTGGCCTGTGGACTGACGTCGACTTGGCTCAGCCGCCTAAGGAACAGTGGCACCAAACCGTGCCCCATATCTATGGCATCCTGACAAAGTAAGCAGGAGGGCGGCGGTCACGGAGTCCAGGAATCATCACTGCACCGAGTCACCACCGCGTCATTACGAGGTCAGGATGTCACACACATAATCGTTGAGGCAGCCTTCAGGCTTGAGATATGTAGCACCTGACTAGAACTACCTAAAGACTGTCCCTGGTACCTATTTCACCATGATCATATCCCGTGCTGAAAAGCCCCCCGAAATTTTCCAGAAGCAACCGCCCCAACAATCGATGGCACTTATGTTTCCATCGTCCAATCGAGATCGTGCCTTGAAATAACATTTCAACTTGGTTCCCCTGAGAAATAACGTAGAACTGTCCTGAAGATTATGACAGATCTTTGTCACCAGATTCCCTAGCATGGAACAAAGTGTCCTTCATTCTCTGCAACTCTCCACAGTTGAATTTTTCCCACTCTCCGACGAGTGGCAGAAGGGGGAGCGTTGACGCTCTTACCAGTCTCCACCGGCGGCCACGGCAGAGGACTCCCAGTCACCGCCGCCAGCTTGGTTATCGAAACCGCCGTTTTCGAAGCCCGCGTTGTCAAAGCCACCATTGTCGAAGCCCCCGTTGTCGAAACCGGCCGCGGCGTCCTCGTCCACGAGCGGGTTGGGGCACTTGGACTTGTAGTGTCCCATCTGTTGGCAGTTGGAACACTTGAC
This sequence comes from Neurospora sp. FGSC 6877, assembly GCA_009805295.1. Taxonomy (NCBI): domain Eukaryota; kingdom Fungi; phylum Ascomycota; class Sordariomycetes; order Sordariales; family Sordariaceae; genus Neurospora; species Neurospora sp. FGSC 6877. The sequence goes on along the minus strand of RAON01000013.1, from coordinate 227,475 downwards.
GCGGGTGACTAAATTGCGGTTAGCGATTTGGCTACGTATCTTCCACCATAGTTCACTCACTATCACGAGGCTTAGGGCACTCTTTGCTGAAATGTCCGAATTCATCGCAGTTGCGGCACTGGACGTTGTCTATGTTCTTGGGCTCGGTGCACTCTTTCGCCATATGGCCCTCCTGGCCGCAGTTGCGGCAGCCGCGAGTGCCACCACCCTGAGGGCAGTCCTTGCTGAAATGACCCACTAATAAGAGGTGTTAGCCATCATATACGCTTGGAGGACGGGTTATACTACTCACTCTCGTTACACTTGCGACACTCAACACCCTCAGCGGAGCGCGGCTCGGTGCCTGCACAACTTGTTAGCAGTACTCGGTCTCAATACTTGATCACAGACTGGCTCTTACAATCAGATGCTTTGTGACCACCTTGTCCGCAGTTCTTGCAGGCAAACTTGTCCACGCGAGGAATGGGGCCTATACAACGTTAGATTGAATCTTACTCCGTGGTAGAAGGGGGAGCTCACAGTCGCGGATACGGTGGCCGACTTCCTCACAGTTGAAGCACTTGATGACAACCTCCTCCTTCTCCGCACCCCCCTCAGGGCAGCTCTTCCGGATATGGCCTAATTCGCCACAGTTGCCGCACTTCGGGATGCCCCGAGAGACGACCTCACCGGCGTCCTTCAGACGCTCAAGATTCTCGGCAACATCGGCCGGCCACAACTCGCGGTCTCGAGGACGGGGAGGGTTCCACTGGAACCGGTAGGTGACGGTGTACTTCTTGTTGAGGCCGCCCTGCAAGTCCATGTTGGTCATGGTGCTCATGACGGGCTTCTCAATGGCAATCAGCCACAGGTTGACATCCTGGGCACGAAGGGCCTCCTCCAGCTGCAGATAAGTCGTCTCAGGGCTGGCCTTGAGGTAAATCTGGATGGCCTCTTTGACCTCAGTGATCTCTTTCTCCTTGGCAGCCTCAACAATCATGTCCCAGGCTTCCTGGATGGTCTTGTCAGGCAAGTGGCTGCGATCGATCGCACGGGCCGCCTCGCACTTGGAGATGGTGTGGCCTGGCAAAATCATTAGACTGTATTCAAGAATACTGGGGGAACATTGGTCTTACCTTTCTCGCTGCAGTTCTTGCATGTTATCTCAGGGCAGTCCTTGACGACGTGGTCAGGGGCTCCACATTCGCGGCAGGTCATAGCCGGAGCGTTAGGGCACTCGCGGGCCCAGTGTCCCTCCTCGTTGCAACGGCGACAAGCACTGTTGGGCTCCTGATGGTCAGCGCCATCGGCAGCAGCAGCTTCGTCAGCGGGGTTGCCGAAACCATGGTTGTCGAAGCCATTGTTGTCAGCGAAGGTAGGGCTTTTACCCGCACCCCAAGCAGAGTCATCCGTCTCCCAAGTGGTCATGTTAATTACGGCTTCGCGGGGGGTCCTTGCGGTTCCTGGAAAGCAGATGGATCGTCACGCTGCGTGGAAGGAGGGGATGTTAGCTATGCGTCGAGGGTGAGTCAAACGTGAGATGAAGTCGTGTTGATGGGTCGAAGCTGTGAGCGAGAAGGGACCTCTACAGACACACGTGGGAAGGGCATGGAGGGGGCGGCGGAAATGAGGCACTGGTCAAGCTGAGGTGGCAATGAGGGAGGACGCGAGATACCAAAGACGAGGCTCGCGACGGCCACAAGGTGCGATACAGACGGGAAAACAAATATGAGAGGCGATGACACTTACGCGGCGCTTGGTGATTGAGAGTGGTCTTGTGAGCTCCCTCTTGTCGAAGTCAAGGTATGGGTCCTGATGCGAGTTCGTCGGCAAGTGGAAGTCCTGATGGAGTGGACAGGATTGGAGGAAGTGAGAAAAGGGGAGAGGGGAAGAGAGGGAAGAAGAGGGGGGACTTGGGTGGAAGACGGTTTAAGTGACACTCAAGAAATAGATGCCACTGTTGTGGGAGGAGTAGCCCCGCCAACGGCCCTTCCTTGTTTGAGCCTGATGTCTCCCCTGGCTCCCAAAGGTTGAACCAGAAGGCAGCAACTGGAAGGCACGTATGAGAACGACACGGGCGCGGGCCCGGACACTGGCGGGCTTCCAAATGAGAAAAGGCAGGCGCGCAGGATGAAAACCCACAGGACAAACGTCATCAAGGAAGGGAGTCTTCGGACTCCAGGGCAGGCACTCAAGTGACCACGCTTTTGTTTGCATGAGGTGGCGGCTAACAAGTACGTTCACCTCAGCTCACGTAGGTACCACCGCTGGAGAGCGAGACGAGAGTCAGTTGAGACTGATAAGAGTGCTCAACCTCACGTGCTCCTTCTCACATCGATGCGTCTCACAGTGGAGGTTCTTTCCCAGCAGACCGTGCTACAAATACTAGTGTAGAGGTACTTCTTCTCCAAGGCATGCTCCTCTAATCGGGAATGCTTCTGCTTTTTTATCTCGCGTTATATTCCACGCAGAAAGACCAAGATATTGAGAGCATCGTTGCGCTTACATCAGTCCAACCTGTGCCATTTTTCCTGTCTCTTATCTTCTCTCCACGCACTTCCAGATGGACAATGGGTCAAGTAGGGCTCCAGGTTCTTCTTCTTCTTCTCGTCCTGAAGATGAAGGAGAAACGAATCATCCGGGAGCATTTTTTCCTCCACCACAGCCCGAGTCTCAAGTTTCGCGGCCAGAACAATCACAGGCTTCACCATGCACGTACAGCCCAATACTGGTTTGTTTGTTAGCTCGAGACCTCGGGTCAACTTCCCTAAGCGTTTCATATCTAATTCATGCATCTCATTCCATGATTGAAGCCTGATATAGCTTGAATATGCCTATTCCGATGTTTCCCATGTTTCATATTTTTGTCATTTCCCATATCAAGTCGAGACTATTACATACATCCTTTTATGTCTCTTCTTTTTCTTTCTCGGGGCGAGTCTGCACAGCTAGAGACTATAGCATATGATACAAATAAGCAGGGCCAACGCCAATGAGCGGCGTTTGGTAGAACCTCAATTAGGTTCAGTCTGGTTCAGTAGAAGTCACCCGGACTCAACAAGTACATCAGAATCCGTCATATTCAAAGACCAGATACATACTTCGAAGTTCACTCTAAACCAAGGATTATACATAATTGAGACAAGGAGATAGAGAGACAGACTTAAAGAGCCAAGCTAGGTAAGCAAAAAATAACGAGAACTGGATAGAAAAAGAGAGGAAAAAAATACAGAGTAGAAGCGAAAGACTACTTCATGCGTCCTTCATCTCGGTATCTTCCTTCTCCTTCTTGTCCTCCTTCTCCTCCTTCTCCTCCTTCTCCTCCTTCTCCTCCTTCTTCTCTTGTGTCTTTTCGTCCTTCTTTTCGTCGGTCTTCTTTTCCTCGGTCTTGTCATCAGACTTCTCCTCCGTCTTCTCCTCAGCGTCCTTCTTCTCGCCGTCTGTTGTCCCCTCCTTCTCATTCTTGTCGTCGTCCTTCTTCTGCTCGGTGGCGGCGTCCTTCTTTTCCGCCTTCTCCTCGCCTTCGACCTCCTTGTCCTGGTCCTTCTTCTTTTCGGCCTTGGTCTCTTCCTTCTCATCCTTCTTCTCATCCTTCTTCTCACTTTCCTTGGCCTCAGTCTTCTCCTCCTCCTTCTTGTCCTCACCCACCTTACCTTCCTCCTTAGCCTCGTCCTTTTCGGCCTTCTCCTCATCGGCCTCCTTCTCATCCTTATCTGCCTCCTTCTCGCCCTCCGCCACCTCTCCCTTAACCTTCTCCTCCTCCCCCTTCACCACCTCCTCCGCCTCCTCCTTCTCCTCCTTCCGAATCTTGCTCTCCTCCCCCATCTCACCCACCACCCTCTCCACCACCTTGACCGTCGCCTCGGGGCCTCCCGCCTCCGCAGCTAGGACTTTGCCAGACTTGTCCACGACAAAGACGCCGCGGGTGGTACCCTTGGGAGCCTTCTTCAGGCCGATGGCGCCGATCAAGGCGTACGAGGGGTCGCACAGCAACGGGTACGGCAGCTTCTGCTTCTCCTTGAAGGTGGTGTTGGCTTTGGGAGAGTCAGAGGATAGGCCGTAGATGGAGAGGCCGGTGGCGGAGGAGAGGGCGGTGTAGGAGTCGCGGAAGAGGCAGACTTGTCGCGTGCCTGTGATGGTTTGTTAGTAAACATTTTCCTAAGGGTCATTGGTGGTTCTCTGAAGGAAGCCAAATACTGGGGCCGCGGATGACGGTGATTGGACAGGGGCATTGAAACGCGTGTAAGTGGGTTATAACGCGGGAGTGATATACCGCCCGCCCGCTAAAAAAGCCACGGCTAACGCATGCATTACAAAGGGGTGGTGGGTGGTGGTGAATTGACAAATGGGAGTTGAATGAACATGAAGCCAGTGAATGAGAGGTTGCGGTGTGTGACGTGAGCGAATGGGAAGCTTCCTTGAGCTATCTGAGCTCTTTTGTGAAGCGCAAACATTGCAAACTCATGTTCTCATGATCTCAAAGTGAACAAAAAAGCAGCGGATGGATAGGTAACTTACAGCCAGGAGTAGAAGCCTTGGGATAAGTGAACAGAACCACACCAGCCTTGCTCTCCTCAACGAGCTTCTTCAAGCTGGTCTTGGTGCCATCGTTGGTCTCAACCTCACCGCCAAAGTTGTCCAGGTCAATGAGGTCGCCGACCTTGGGGTTGCCGGCCAGAGCCGTAGCCACCTTCGCAGCGCCGTTGGCAACGGCCTCGGCAGCCGCCTGGGCAGCGGCGGTGGCGGTCTCGGTGGTGACCTCAGCGGCCTTGGAAGCGGTTTCGGCAGCCTTGGAGGCGGCGTCCTCGACTTTAGCCTTGGCCTTGGCGGCGGCCTTGGTGGCCTTGGTGGCCTGCTTCTTCACCGGAGCGGGAGGCGGCGGCGGGGCCTTGCGCTTGCGAAGCTCAACGGGCATGGTGATGGTTGTCTTTGGGGACTTTGCGCGGGTGAAGGTTGGAAGTGAAAGCTTACGCGCGAGTGTAAGAGAAAGGGGATAAACAGCTATAGATAGCTGGTGGTTGTGTAAGTGATGTGGTCGCCGTGAGTATGCGACTAAGATACGGTTGAGAGTTGATGAGAGAATGGTGACAGAAGGTGAGAGGAATGGGGGAGAGAAGAAAGAGAAAAGGGAGAAAAGGATGGAAGAAAGAGGTGTCGTTGTAAACAGGACAGGACGTTGAAGGTGGTTGCGCAAAGCTCTGACCAATCAGGAAGCAGACGCGGTGAAGCTCGAGCGAGGGCGGGCTCGAGAGCAGAGCAGCAGACGGGAGGCACTCGGTTGGCAGTGTGTGCCTGTGTCTGTACCTGCACCTGTACTGTCTGTCTAGTCCGTATGCGGCGACACTCCAGTCTGGGGGCACGTACGAGAGGAGAAACCAGAGGAGCCAAAGACCAAAGAAACAGGAAAGAGGGTCTTTAGGAGGACGATCGCGTAACACGTCTAGCTAGGGGTGACTTGAGACACCGGGATAGTCTGAGTTGGATGACAGGTATAGCTCCAACAGCTGGGGTATAGCATCAAGTACATGGATATCGGATGCCACACTGACATAACGGATGGCGTACGTACAGTTCCCGTCGTTGTTGCGCGACTTGCACACTCTGAACAAGAACAGGGCAACGTATAGTGGGTGGATGGATTAGTTGGGGTTCGCTCTGGAGCTAGAACATCATCAGCTCTCTTGTGTAATTACCCTTTCAACTTTCCAGTCAAGTACAATATTGAAGAAGAAATGTTTCCCATTGCAAGATATCATCAGTCTTAACTCTGCTAGAATCCTTAGGTCATGTGAACTGACGCCATGTCGTAACCCGCAAAGAGAGGGAGGGGGCAGGAAAGGGGAACTGAACTGGATCCGGGGTCCCGAAATGCGCTCGCTCGCTGTCTTGTTCTCTGGTGCTTCTCTTCTCTTTTCTGGAACGACGCGGCCGGCGGCAGTGTGGATGTTGTCGGTGGATGCCGTTGAACCAGAGACACAAGACAGGAAGTGGTCCAGGCTCGTCTAGGACAAATTAACGTAGACTGCAGCCGGGCCAGACCACCAAACCCATGACATCGCCGTAAACACCAAGACGATTTTCATTCCTCCCATTACTTTTATTCCCTTCATTCGTCCTTATGGTCATTCATCGTTCTCAATAGCTCTTTACAGCCCTACAATTTCGTTGGTGTCTTATCAATTTGCCGTTAACATCGTATTCTAGAGTCCACGTTTATTTGTCCTAGACAAGCCAGGCTTTTGACGTACACAAAGAATGGCCCGTGCGTCCCTTGACCAACGTCAACGATGTCGCACATTAGAATGACAGCCGCCAGAGCTGTCCCTGTCACCTGCCTGTCAGCCCAAGCTCCCGGCAACTCGTGAGAGCATCACGAACTCCATCATCCTTGGTGGCCCCTCGGAATCCACACCACGTCGTCGTCGAACCCGCCCACTTACACCACGATAACAAACGGGTTCTACAGCCGCCACCATGGCTTCCAAAGTCGTCACCGGCGTGGTCAAGACCACCGCAGGCGGCGTTGTGCCCGTCAGCCAGGTGAGTTCCCAATTCGCATTTGTCAACAGCGCATCTGCCACAAATCGCAAACCACCTGCGATGCGAATACCCAAGTCCAGTCCCCGACTCATGTCCCTACAGTACTCCCGTCTCCACTATGTTCATAACTATCGTGACTAACACCCACCTCCCCTTTCCCCAGAAATACACCGTCCAATCCGTCGGCATCTGGGAGCGCATCCGCCGCGCCTTCGCCATCGACCCCAACCGCTCCAACGGCGTTCCTTTGGTCCCCTACAACCGCAACCCATCCCCCGGCTCTCTCGACCCCTTATCCTACGACGATCCCGTCACCTTGCCCGCCGGCGACATCGCCGACAACCCGTACTGGAAGCGCGACGCCCGGCGCAACTACCCGCGCCTGAGCGTGGTTGGCCAGGCCGAGGCCGTTGCCTTGCTGTCGGTCGGCAGCGCGAGCCACCCCCGTGTTGAGCTGGTGGGCGAGAACGGGAGCAAGCAGCTTGTTGCGGCGCAGGAGGCTGGTAAGGAGGGTGGTTTGGCTAGGTACTTTGAGGGAAACGGGGTGGAGGCTGGTAAACTTGTGCTGGCGGAGACGGGAGGACTGCCGCCGTTGCCTAGTGGTGAGAAGCTGGTGGAGGGCGGCAAGTGGGATGTGCATAAGTATCAGTTGGCTGAGGAGCCTTCTTATTCTGAGGCGTGAGTATTCCCTTTGTTCCATGGGGGAGTGTGGTTTGGGAGAGGATGATGTGCTAACAACTGGTGTGGTTATAGATACCCTTGCAGGTCGTTCTCTTAAAGTGGAAGATCGACTCAGGAGATGAGCTTGCGAGCAGGACACATGAGCTGAAAGGGATCACAGAACCTTTGGTAGAGGGATAACAACAGACAGACAGGACCACAGAGACCAGATACGTTCAGGCTGGTGTACAGAGCAAGCAAACAAGCAAGCAAGCGGTAGACGGAACGTATAGACATTGCTTAGGTCATGGCACTCAGCATTCAAAAGGGGTATATGGTTTTTATGAGTGATACTGCCGGCTGGGACTCATAGCCGAGATATGACACCCCGCGACGAGGAATATCTGGCTTGCCAGTACTTTGTGTTCTGGACTTCTCTTTCTTCTTCACTTCTAATGTGACGTCTCTTACCCTGAAGACCTCCGTAGTATTTAGACCACGTCCTCAGCAGCCAGAACTTTCCCCCTTTCCCATACGACCTTGTTCACCTCTCAGTCTCCCATTCCCTCTTCCTCTTCCTCTTCCTTCCCCTCTCCCTCTTCACTTCCCCAACACAACCTTCACCAAACAAACTAAACCTCATTCCCAATCCTCCCCAAATCCACACCCGCAATCGGTGTCCCTTGTCCCGTCCCAGTGCCACCTCCACTCGTCCCCTCCCCAGGACTCGTCACCACCCCGCCCACCGAGCCCGCCGAGCCCGCCGGATTTGCCTTCTTCCTCTCTGAAACCTCCCCAACCATCCTCTCAACAATCTTGGCCTTCCCCTGCGCCCTCTTCAGTCTGTCATCGAAATCGTTGACCGCCTCGTCCGTGTTCTCCTTCGCTAGCGTGTCGGTTTCTACCAGCGCGAAGAGGGTGGTGATATGTTTTTCTAGACGAGCATTATTCGGCAACAAACTCAACTTTTCCGTCCTCTCCTTGTTCTCCTTGCTCTCAGGCTTGTTGTTGCCCAGGCTTAAGTTTTCCACACCCTCCTCCAGCTCATTGCTCCTGCTCTGCTCCTGACCCTGCGCTCCTGACCTGCTCGAATTTTGGGGTTGGGCTTGTGACTGGAGATAAGAATGGCGGGTGGGCTGTTTGGAAGGTAACCGATTCGCCCAAACGATCGCTCTCCCATGCAACCGACCACTCTGCACGAACTTCTGGAACCCTTTTTCCAAGCCGAGTTGACGGCCTTCTGTGCGGCCGGCTTTGACGCCGTCGGCTACGCCTTGGACGTAGCCTTGTTGGTAGAAATCTTCTTCGAGGTTGAGGAGGGAGTCGAAGTCGAAGGGGTCTGGGGATTGTTGTTGTTGTTGTTGTTGTTGGGTTGTTGATGCCATGTTTGCTGAGATTTGAGTGGTGGGATGTGTGTTTTTCGGGTATTGTTTGGTGTATCGGTGGTCTGTCAGGAGATCTGAGTCTTGGAAGAACAGAAGTCGGCGAATGATGATCGTGTTGGTTGAGGTATGAGTGATGGTTGACGATATGGTGATGAAGGAACAATGAGAAGTTTTAGTGGGGTGAATGAGACTGGGTGGGGCGAAATCTTTTAGGGGACCTTTTTTGGCTTTGTAAGCCACTGTCTGTGAGATCCTCGAGCGATATGAAGACGAACATGATCTTAAAGAAACATGAACGTGTTAGCTGATTATACGGATGAGCTATGTTCCGGTAGACATTGTAATTATGTTTTTATTCCTTTGATACAACGGTACGTGGGTTGTTAGGTACCGATGACCAACAGCTACCTCTACCTAATACAGTCGCAAGTAAACAGACCCCTATTCTGCAAAGATAAACCAAAACGCTCCCAACGCCATAATCATCCCAATGCAATTTCACTCCGCAATAACAAACCCAAATCACTGTTGAACACTTCCATCTTCTACTTGCGTACACTTAGTACTTCCTCTCCTTAGGCAACTTCTTCACCGTCATACTCTCCACATCCTTAGCATCATAATAATGCCCCCCAAACTCCGTCAACCACTTGGGATCAATAGGTATAACACTCCTAACAAACTCCTTCGTCGTCACCACCAGCTCATGATAAATGATTACCTTCGGTGGTGGGTCCATCCCCTTAACCACCGAGCTAGGGTGCACATAAACCGTCATGTTATTCTTCAGCGTCCTGTATCCGTCTCCGCCTCTGTTAAGCCTGGCGGCGTTGAGGAAGAAGGCAGCTGTCAAGGCGCGCAGGATGGGCTGCATGTTTGATACTCCGCCGCAGGTGGATGTCGACCCCTCGAGAACACGATCGCATAGCTTGGCGAGCTGGTCGCGCACGTCGCGGGCGCGGGTGAGCGAGCGCTGGGTGAGGAAGTTCTCCTTAGCCCAGATGGGTGAGTAATCAGCGTCGACCCACTGGTTGTAGACGTTCAGGAGGGTCAAGTGGTCGCCGCCGTCCTTGACGGTGAAGCGGGCGCGCGCGCTATCGGCGTGCACCTTCTTGTCCTTGGGGCGGAAGAACAGAGTAGCTACCTCGCCGAGCATGGACACGATGGTGAGCATCTCGTCGACGCAGCCCTCGGCTGTGGCGGCGATGAGCGCCTTGGCCAGCATGGGTTCCGCGGGGAACTCGCCCATTTGCCGGCCGACGCGGGTGAGTTGGCCGGCGGAGTTGAGGGCTCCCAGGGCGTAGAGCATGTTGAGGGACTTGATGAGGAGTTCGGTTGGTGGGGGGTCGAGGAAGTCGAAACCCAAAAGGTCTTCGATACCGAGGGCTTTGAGTTGGAGGACGACGCTGGATAGAGAGGTTCGTTGGATTTCGGGCGTGGGTGACTCGTCCATTTCGGAGAGGTAGGCGAACTTGGTGTAGAGACGGAAACATTTGCCTGGACGGACACGACCGGCACGACCCATACGCTGGTTCGCGGCGGCTCGTGAGCATGGTACTACGGCGAGCGTGGACTGTCCAGTTGTGCCGACGGGACTGAAGGTGTTCTCCTTGACGTAACCACAGTCGATGACATACACAATACCGTCAATGGTAAGAGATGTCTCGGCAATATTTGTCGAGAAAACGACCTTTCTAGCTCCTGGCGGCGTTGGCTCGAAGATCTTGGCCTGCAGTTCCGAGGGCATGTTGGCGTAGATGGGTAGAGGTATGATTTCGGGTACTCGACTCCCCAGTTTCTTTTTGATCTCTTCTACTCGCTCGCACGCCTTGTCGATCTCTTCTTGACCAGTAAGGAACACCAGGATACCGCCCTCTGGTTGTGTAGCATGGATCTGGAATACCGTCACCAAACTGGCTTCTAGGTAGTTACTCTCTGGTGCTGAAGTGTAGTATACGTCGACCGGGTGGACACGACCAGGGACGTTGAAGATGGGCGCATCATCAAAGTACGTGCTGAACTTCTCGGCGTTAAGTGTAGCAGAAGAAATGATGAGCTTCAGATCCGGCCTCGCCCTAGTGAGATCCTTGATGAGAGCTAGTAGAATATCGGTATGGACTGTTCTCTCGTGGGCTTCGTCGATCATGATGGCCGAATAACCCTCCAATGTTGGCGACGTAACCATTTCTCTCAGAAGCATCCCATCCGTCATGTATTTGAGGATGGTCTTGTCACTTGTGCAGTCCTCGAAACGGATTGAGTAACCGACCTCCCTTCCAACCTTGACGCCCACTTCATCAGCCACACGAGCGGCAACACTCATGGCAGCGACACGACGAGGCTGCGTACAAGCAACCTTCATGCCGCCCTCGGTATATCCAGCCTCATGAAGGTATTGGGGTATTTGTGTGGTCTTTCCCGAACCGGTCTCACCAACTAGGATAAGAACTTGGTATTCTTTGATCGCATCCAGGAAGGCGTCCCGGTAGGCATACACGGGCAGGCTCTTGCGCACTTCTTGTATCGACTTGGCCGCCCTCTCGGCCGCCTCGATCTTCTCCTTCAATATCCTCTGCTCGGGCGTTAACCCGTCGGTCGGTTGGATGAACTTGGCCGCAGCATCACGGACAAAGTTGATGGCATCCTCGTCCAGCAAGAAGTCGTATTCTCCCCCATCTTCGCGCTCGCCTCGCGATGCAATTTGCGCCTTGGCCTTGACAGTCTGCTCGCGCTCCCATTCGTCGTATTCGGTTACCATCTTTTCGTTACCGTACTCGTCTCTCTCGACGTGGCGCTGGTATAGAGCCTCCTCTTTCTTCTTGGTGTCGGTGCCATATTGGTCTGGTAGGCGGTAACCGTCTTGGTAGTCGTCAATGCGTGCTCGCTCCTCGGCCAGGCGTAGAATCTCCCGGTTTCTTGCAAATTCGGCCTTCTCCTTTTCAGACAGACGAACACCGGATCGCAGCTCGGCTGTTTCCTCGGCGACTTGTTTTCGTAGGAGGGCGAGCTTCTCCGCCTCTCTCTTCTTGAGGTAGTCGTATCGGGACTTGAGTCTCAGGTCTGAGATCTTAGGGTCTTCGCGTTCATGTCTCGAGTCTGATCGGCTGTCATCTTTGCGTGGTGATCGCGAGCGGGACCGGCGTCGGGTTGAATCGTCGTCATCGTGGCGCCTGCTCTTGTGTCGGCGCGGAGACCTTGATCGGTCGCGGGATCTGTCGCGTTTCCTGTCCCTTTTGCTGTCTCTGTCCCTGTCTTTCCTGTCGCTCTTCGAGGGAACAGCAGGCTCGTCGTCCATGGGGACGAAGGCATATCGTTTTGAAGCCATTGTGTGTTTGATCGGCCAACTGCGACAGTGACTATCTGTTTGTTGACCAGATTTTTGGTGGATGATAGGGAGGCAACATCATCTGAGAACCTAACCTTGGATGCTGCATCACTGAACTGTTGAAGCACTGGAATCCTTATCTTATCGGCCTGTTGCAGTGTCTCGCCCCGCTAGCCTCAGCTTGGGTTAGGCATGTGCTTCAGCGACCAGGGATCTTGCCTCCGATCCAATCAGCTAACACGCTTTGGTAGCGACCAGGTGGCATTATCTGCTGCTGTTTATCGCGACATCCCAGGTACCTTTTTGGCCTCGACAATTCCCATCTTGACACCTTATCGCAGTCACCACGTCACCGACGTGGAATGGCCCTTGACATTCTAAGATTCCAGTCATTCTTTACTTGATCTTACTTGGTTCTCGCTATTGATATTTGGTCTCTTGATCTACCTCATTTCGTTAAGGACATCATTCCTCATCCGCGCCCGTCTACTCCAGCACACAGCAACAGAGTTGACAATGTGGTTCAAGAAGGGAGCCTTGCTGGCTCTCTTAACACTTGTGCAATTTGCGCTCGGTATTGAAGATTACTACAAGGTCCTCGGTCTCAACAAGCAAGCCTCGGACAAGCAGATCAAGTCGGCCTACCGCCAATTGTCCAAGAAATACCATCCCGACAAGAACCCGTACGTTCCCTATCTCTGCCTCTCTACCCTTCCCCTTCCTTTGCTCACCAACTAACCTTGACTTCCAACAGAGGCGACTCAACAGCCCACGACAAGTTCGTCGAAGTCTCCGAAGCCTACGAAGCCCTCATCGACCCCGAATCCCGTAAGATCTACGACCAATACGGTCACGAAGGCCTCAAGCAGCGCCAGCAAGGCGGCGGCCAACATCACGACCCCTTCGATCTCTTCTCCCGCTTCTTCGGCGGCGGCGGCCACTTCGGCAACCAGCCCGGCCAGCGACGCGGTCCCAACGTTGAGCTCAAGGTCGGCATCTCCCTTAGCGACTTCTACAACGGGCGCACAACCGAGTTCCAATGGGACAAGCAACAGATCTGCGAGGAGTGTGAGGGCACGGGAGCGGCGGATAAGCATGTCGATACCTGCGATGCCTGTGGTGGACATGGTATTCGGATTGTCAGACACCAGCTGGCGCCGGGCATGATTCAGCAGATGCAGGTGCAGTGCGATAAGTGCGGTGGACGGGGCAAGAGCATAAAGCACAAGTGCCCTGTGTGTCAGGGAAAGAGGGTAATACGGAAGATGGCGACGGTTGGACTGAACGTTGAGCGTGGTATGGCTGAAGGGTCAAGGATCGTATACGAGAACGAGGCGGACGAGAGCCCGGATTATGTTGCCGGTGATCTGATCGTTACGGTCGTGGAGAAGGAGCCAAGTCTGAACCCTGAGGAAGATAACCCGGATCACCTCGACGGTATCTACTTTAGGAGGAAGGGTGACGACTTGTTCTGGAAAGAGATTATCAGCCTCAGGGAGGCGTGGATGGGCGATTGGACGAGAAACATTACGCATCTGGATGGACATGTGGTTAGGCTTGGAAGGAAACGCGGCGAAGTGGTGCAGCCAGGTCACGTCGATACGATACCAGGCGAGGGTATGCCCAAGTGGCATGAGGACGGGGACAGCGTTTACCACAAGACGGAGTTCGGAAACCTCTATGTCGAATATACAGTGGTGCTGCCAGACCAAATGGAAAGCGGCATGGAAAAAGAGTTTTGGGCGTTATGGGAGAAGTGGAGGGGAAAGATTGGTGTTGATCTACACAAGGACAGTGGGAGGCCTGAACAGCCGGTGATCCATGATCATGATCATGAGGGGCACGAGCATGAGGAGTTATAGAGCGGGCGGGTTGATTTTATGTAAGGGTTATGTACCGACTATATGATACACGTTGATAGAGATCTAATGCCACTGGCTTCAACTTGAGCTTGGACTCGTTAGCGGGTGTCTGATGTTTTAATAATTCCAATAATCTTATCCAGATATCTTCAAGCCAAACAATGCGCAGGCTACCTTCGTCTGCAAAACTTCGATCGATGGGATGAAAGCGAGTGGAAGAAGGCCATCATGCACTTTAACACCGTAGCTCCGAGTCTGTAACGAGAACATCCGGCTTAGAACCGAACCACTTTTTAGTTTTGCTGGCATGATGTCAGGTACATATCAGATCACCACTCGTTGAACTTGACCGAGACGACATCCAATTGTTTGGATATTTCAGGGGTATCTCAGGGGCAACTGCAGCCCGAGAGCTTGGGCCATTACGCGGGACGGAGGACGGCGTATCCGGTTGATTGGCTCCGTTGGCTCGGGGCCCCGCTAAATCTTTCACGACCGGACACCGTACCTCCACGGAGGCGAAATGTTAACTGTGTGGGACAGCGGTGAGGACCCGCCCAACCGCCGCCAGTGCCCACTGTTCGTCCACTGTCGAACTGCCCCTGGATGCCCACTGTTCGCCAAGACGTTCCAGGCTTGCCATTGAGGTGGTGCTGGCGCCCACTCTCCTTATCTGTCTGTTTACATACACGCGTGGGACAGCGTGGTGCTACTTTGGAAGAAAGTTGTTGAGTAGGACCCTGAATTTCCAATTTCACCATCTCTCTTCTCCTACCTACACTTTCTTTTTCCCAGTTCTTTGTTTGCTGTGTGGAAAAGCTGGGCTTGCATCTCTTGGGAACTTCACACGAATATCTTTCCCTCCCCACGAGTTCCGAAGCTGTACAACCAGCAACATCATCTCGGTCATGGCCGCCTCCGCAGTAACGACGGCCACGACGGACTCGTCGTCCAAGCAAAGGAAACAACAGAATGGAAAGCTAGAGACTACGGCTGCCAGCGCCGGTGCCGGCGACCAGAATGATGCTCTCGAGAAGGACTTCTTTTGGACTTACACCGAGGAACCGCACCGGACACGTCGTATGGCCATCATCAAGGCGCATCCAGAGGTATGTTGTTGATATCCAGCCCAGTCCGGCAACTTATACTCCCGTCTCCAAGATGAATATCTCTTATACTGACCGTATGGTTGTTTCGTTCAACAGGTCACCAAGCTCTGCGGTCCCGAACCGCTAACGAAATGGGTCGTCCTCGGCGTCGTCTCGCTCCAATTCCTGCTCGCCCACCTCCTGCGCCACACCTCCTTCTTCTCGTGGAAGTTCTGGCTCACAGCCTACGTCTTCGGCGCCACCTGCAACCAGAACCTCTTCCTGGCCATCCACGAGATCTCCCACAACCTGGCCTTCCGCTCGCCCACCGCCAACAGGCTGTTCGCCATTGTCGCCAACCTACCTATTGCTGTTCCTTATAGTGCTTCTTTCCGGGTACGTTCCCTTCTTCTCCCTTCACTCCCTCCCTCATCTCCCCTCAGTTCGTACATCAGCATCCAACTAACAGACTTACTTATGATCAAAAACAGCCCTACCACCTAACTCACCACAAATCCCTCGGCGTCGACGGTCTCGACACCGACCTGCCCACCGCCTTCGAAGCGCTTTTCCTCGACTCCATCCTCGGCAAAGCCTTCTTCTGCACCTTCCAGATCTTCTTCTACGCCCTTCGGCCCATGGCCATCTACCGCGTGCCCTTCACCTGGGTGCACTGGCTCAATCTTTCCATCCAGCTCGCCTTCGACTATGCCATCGTCTTCCTGCTCCCCGACTCCCTCTTCACCGTCAACTCCCTCCTTTATTTCCTTTTATCCAGCTTCCTCGCCGGCAGCTTGCACCCCACCGCAGGCCACTTTATCGCCGAACACTACGTCTACGAAAAAATCATCCCCGAAGCGAGAAACCCGGAGAACAAAATCCCCGTCCCGGAGACCTTTTCATACTACGGCCCGCTGAACTGGGTCACGTATAACGTCGGCTTGCATAACGAACATCATGATTTCCCTGCGATCCCCTGGACGCGGCTGCCGAAGCTGTACGAGATTGCATCCGAGTTCTACGAGGGACTGCCGCAGCATCGGAGCTGGACGCACGTGATTTGGCAGTTTATCTTTGATGAGGAGATTGGCATGCGGTGCAGGGTTAAGAGGAAGGTTGGTGGACGGGTGGTTGGTGGGGGGAGTGTGAGTGCGAAGGGGAAAGAGGGGATGGCGAAGGAGGCGGGGTGGGGGGATGATGAGATTGAGGCTTAGACTTGGGAGTTATGGCCTAGAGGCTAGATAGAGTAGAGGCTAGGAACTCACTGTACATGTATGATGAATGAACATAAGAAGAATGCATTTCGGTTTCTGAAAAAGCAGAGACAGGTTAGGTACTGGGACTTGTTGGACTTGCTGTAATGGGTTCGGAACATTTGGTTGTACATACGACCTGGGACACCAGAAAGCAAAGTGGGAAAAAGGCTTCAAAAGCATAGACATACAGACAGACCTTATTGAGCATTGGATACATGCAAAAAAACAATACGATCAGTCCTGACATATAATATACTCTTTCCACTTCTGCTACGACAAGGAAGGAAGGATATCATAAAATGTCTGTTGGTGTTCTACGACATGAAGCTCCGGTTAGTAACTAAGTACCTTTTTACTCCACCACCACCAAGGATGACCCATGCCACCCTTCACCACCCTTCACCACCCTTCACTACCACCACCCGATCCCCCGCAGAAAAAGAAAAATCTGCGGAAAAAAAAAAAAAAAAGGGAAACTTCACAAACTGATAATTTCGAATGAAAATCGATCCACCCAGGGGTCGAACCTGGAACCTCCTGATTCGTAGTCAGACGCTCTGCCATTGAGCCAGCGGACCTTTTTCTTGTTGAATATTTACCATCAACCTTGAAATTATTAAGACCAACACGTTAGTGGTGCTGCTTCTCTGGAAAAAAGGTAAATAAGATTATAGTAATGCATTTCGTCTGCCTATCTTCCTATCTGTTTGTACTTCGTCTGTCTGACATCTTTCTGTTTGCGTGATACTTGCGTTACTCCGCGACACTAGTAATAAGAATAAAACGATGATGCTGCTGCCCCGTGTACCCAACCAACCCATAACAGACCAAAACCTAACCAGCACAAGAGAGAAGAAAACCGTGAAAGCCATACCACTGGTGACCTTGATTCCATGCGTTTCATGCTTTGAGAGACAATAAGAAAAAGAGGAGAGGGGAAGGACCTGAAATATCTTTTTGCCCAATGGAAACCGTAATATCGTTTCCTAGCAGACTCGAGACTCATCCAGAGCTCGACAGTGTAGCTCAACTAACCCAAACCAAACCTAACAACTGTACTTCATTCGTTTCGTATATCCATAGCTATAATCGTATTCGATATTGGAAGCGAGGCTCATTGCTCACGCTTAGTGCTTCTTGTATTTCTGTTTTCACACCTCAGTCAGCACATAATCACTTTACATCCCAAGTGAGCACGGGGAAAATGTAACTCACAGCCTCAATCCTCCTCCGATGATTCGGATCCAACGCATTTGTCGCTCCCAACAACGTCTGCCCAATAGCCTTGCTCACCCCGATCGCCGGCCTAAATAAAATCGTCGGCGCCTGCATCAGCACCGCCTTCGCTGCCCCCTGGGCGCTCGAGCTCTCCATCACTTCAGTAGGCACCGCGATTATCGCGTCTCTGGCAATCGCAATATCCCGAGACAAGCTGGCGTAGGCGCCACGCATGCCTTGCATGATACCTAAGGGTTGGTCGGCGTAGAGACTGATTGCCTTGGGTGTGTGGTCGTTTCCGAAGTCCTCTTCGTCCCAGACTTCGTAGTCTACTCCAGCTGGTACGGCGGCGGAGGAAGAGGATGGGCCGGCGTGGTTGTAGTTGTGGTTGGGCGGGCTCTTGGCTAGCATGCCTTCGGCACCTTGGAGGGCGTATTGAGTGCCAATGGCGAGTTTGGCGCCTAGCTTTACAACTTCCGTGCCAGTAGTTTTTGCGAACGCTGTAGCTCCCTTACCGATGCTCCGGAAGATGCGACCGTCCTTCTTGTACTCCCTGATGGGAATCTCGATGAGGTCCTTGAAGCCCGAGCCGGCATTGACGAGCGAGCGGACGGGCGCCACGCCGGCTAGGACGCCAGGGAGTTGAGTCGACTTGACGTCGGCGGTCCAGATGTCGTTGAGCTTCTTGCCCAGCTTGTCGAATCCAGACACACCATACAAAATAACATGCCTCAACACCAGCCTGGAATCCTCAAGGATGACAAAGTTCATAAACTCCGTCGTGTGACCAGATCTCAGCCCGGCATAATCCACTCGCTTCGGCTTGAAATCCAACCGCACTGGCACATCACCGACCTCGCAGCGCTGAATAAACGGCACATCACTAGATGACTGATGAATAGGCTGCGTCTCATCCTTGAACTCAAAGAACCTGGTGATGAAGTCCAAAGCGTCCTGGTCGACATGGAGTCTCAGTGGAAGGATGTTAACCTTAACCACGAGCTCCGTAGCCGGCAAGTCTGGGACAGGCCTGACATTGAGGACCTCAAGGTGGACCATGTGCTTACTAAGCTCCCGTTCGCCTGCGTCGATGTCGTACATGGCGAACTTCTTCCATGTCGAAGTCCGGATGTGGTCGAAGACGTCCAAATCGTGGATGCGAACATCGATGGTATTGATGGTCTCGTTGCCGGGTGGGAAGGTCACCACGTCGATATTGACACCCTTCAGCTCGAACGTGATCTTGTGGTTCTTGCTGCGACTAAGCTTCAGCGTCTTCCCCCTGGGCCGCGATTGACGGTGTCCTGAAGCGCGGGCAGTCGAGGTGGTAAACGCCGTGGTGGCGATAGACTCGGTTTCGGTGGTGGTGTCCTGATACTGCAACTCCTGGTTTATAGCCCGTCTGAGGTTGCTTGGGTCACCGTTGGGTCCCACCGCGATATATATAGAGTTGAATAAGCAGTCATCAACGACCGATTCTTCATCTCCTTCATCCTCATAAGTGTGGCGGTCAGCTCGAGCCCTGCGTTCGTATGCCTTAGCCTCCACGTCTTGGACCGCCTTGGTGATAATCTCCCTGGTGCGAACCCAGTCGTAACCATCATACAAATTCCAGATGACATGAACATCCCGAACGCAGATGACAAGAGGGCTCTTGGAGACCTTGGCATCACTCGACTGGTCGTACAGATTCCTCCTCGAGTTCCAGCGGAGCGTTGTGTTTTTGACCGGTTCAGAAGAGAAGTAATTCTCCTGAATATCCAAGTCACTCTCACTCTGACTGCTGGCCGGAGGCTCGTCAAGGTTTGCGGTGCTGACCAGCATGCCATCATTCGTATTCTCCACCTCGATATCGCCCAGCATCGAACTGTTCGTAGCATCGAACAGTTCCTCTGCGACACCATACCCCTCTGACTGGACTTCAAGATGCTCTGTGCTTCCTATGCCATAATAGTCATCATCGTCTTCATTACCATACTCAATGCCTTGAGCACCCGCAAAGTCATTGTCAAAGTCATACTCGCCCTCTGCTCTGCCAAACGCATCATGGGTGATAGACGCGAACAGATCTTCAACAGGCAACACGGACGTTCTGTACTTGATCTCCTTGCTAGGGGGGGTAGGCGGCGTGAGTGCATTGGCCAGCGAGATGAGCGTCTGCGTTGAATCTGCACAAGTCTCGAGAACGAGCAGGTCATCGCGGACAGACACCTCGACATGAGATTCACCATCGGCATCTTTGCCGACCTTTACGACAGCCTTTGCGGATGATATCTCGCAGATGCTGACGAATCCCTTGCTGCATAGCTCAAGTGCCTGAGGAGTGCTCATGGCTGGGGCGCGTCCTCGTGCGTTGATCTGGACGTCTTGTAGGGGTTTCACATCGTCAATGAGAAGAATGCACGCCTTCTTCAAGGTTGCTGTAGCGTCAAGCGTGCTGTCCTTGCCCGGAACGGCTTCCAGATGCGAGTCTGCCAGTACAATAGCCAGCTTCGAAGTCTGTCCGAGAGGATTGAGGCCAATGACACAGTCGCGGAAAGCTAAATCAAGTTTGATGGGCTTGAACTCCTTTTCCACCACAGGGCTCTCTGGCGTATCTTGTCTCCGCAGCGCAGCAGTCGCCTGGCCACCCAAGTTGGCAACAGAGGCAGCCAGGTTGGCCTCAAATTCCTCCGGAGTGGTGTCTTCCTGAACAAGCCCCAGCACGTCCATAATTGTCGGGACCCGGTAATCCACGTTCAGCCCGAACAGCTTGATCTTCAACACCGGTTCGATGTCGTCAATCATGCGCATCATCAGGACAGGAGCCTTGGAGGTACCCGTAGCATGGGAAGTGGACGTGCTAACCAGCTCCTCCTCGATCGGGGTCTTCTCGTTCCGGTTGACCGTAATACCGCCTACCGCGACAGCCACTAATGACGGTACCGTGATCTGGGCGAGCTCAAGGTTTGTCAAACGCGCGTTAACAACCCCAAGCCTGCCTCCAACATCAACTTCACAATCCACGCTTGTGACCTGCCCAAGCGTAAGCAGCCCAGGCCTGTCATCCTCAGGCAGATACTTTGCGACCGTCCCTAGCTTGGCAAGATCCTCCACCAAACTCGGGATACAATCGAGCAGAGCCAAGTTGCCCGCCCTCACTTTAACATTCTTAACATCTAACCCAAGAACTGCCCCCTTCCTCCTCTGCCTTAGCAGAGTGTCCACCATAATCTCATCCTCGTCCTCGTCGAACTTGACCTTTGAGGGAGTAATAAGCTCAAGAAGCCGTTCGAGATCCCTGGTCCGAGGCGTCAAGATGTAATCCAGCCTTGTACTATCCAATTCTAGTACGACTGGCGCCTTAGCATGGGAATTCCTCACGTAGGGCCCGGAGAGCCTGATCGTTTTGAGCACAGCGGCAATTGCCTCTTCGCGGTGTACGAGCTTGAAAGCGCTCGTGTTCAAGACTGCACTGCAGTCTTTGCCGATCACGTCCACGTGCACGCCATTGATGCGCACATCAATCTTGCTCCCTGACCGCTTCTCCATAGGATCAATCGGGGTTTCGAATCGGACGCCCCGAGTCTTTTGTGGGGGCTTCGCTGGTATCTGTACTGCCTTTGCTACGGAGTCCTCTGACGATCCCATGTTGAGGAAACTGCTCAGTCCTCCAAACCAGCTGAAAGTCTCGTCTAACCTCTGTAAATCGAGCTTTAGGTAGAGAGGTAGTGTCTTGAAGTCAACCCGAGTCACGTCGGATGTAATGGTGGCCTTGACTGCGATATCCTTCCCAACAGATAGCATATCAACAGTTGCTGTGGATTTGAACAGATCAGCCTCGCCAGTAAACGAGATGATGGCCTCATCGGCATAACCGAACGTGAACTTCTCGATGCCGATCTTTACTTCTGTTTGTGATCCGAACTTATGCGTAGAGGCATTCAAGTTCGTAAGTCTGGTTTCAAGGAGGACATCCGAGCCGAAATGGGGTTTTTGTGTCTCGTATATCCTCTTCGCGGAATCGGCCACACCAGCCAGCTTCTCCAGAAACTGCACCGT
Organism: Neurospora sp. FGSC 6877; assembly: GCA_009805295.1. NCBI lineage: Eukaryota > Fungi > Ascomycota > Sordariomycetes > Sordariales > Sordariaceae > Neurospora > Neurospora sp. FGSC 6877. The sequence continues at coordinate 206,121 of RAON01000013.1, read as the reverse complement.
AACCTGCTCCAAGGTAACCTTGAGATCAGGTATACTCGATTCATCCTTGGACGGCCCGGCTTCCGTAGCCGTCTCGTCTGAAGACCCTTGAAACGCTTCCAGCAACCGAGTAACAACCATAGCGAGCAGGAATCCCACTGACGAATCGAACCGCAATGTCAGAGGCTTGAGAACAACTTCTATGCTCTCATCGCGGCGATCTTCTTCTGGGTTCTCCGGTGTTAGCAGCTTTGACTGATCCGTGGTACTACTGTGCATTGACTGGTGAACCGAAAACGCTCCTGGGAGGTTAGGATGCGACTTCGCAAGGTTTGTGACTGGTACCGGAACCGGCTTTCTCGTCGAAGGAACGTAGACAGATATGGAGTCCAATGATACGATCTCCTTTACCATCCTCGTAATCCCGCGTGGTGTGGAAGAATCTTCATGCTGTGGCTCATAACCTTGGGCCATTGGGTCTTGTTCGGGTGTAGGTGTTGGGCCAGCCAGTTCTGAGACAACACTGGGTGATGAATGCGGTTCGCCTGCGACTGGAAGGGTGGTTGAGGAGTCTCGCTCAGAGGCTGACTCGCCCCCTGAAGATTCAGAGTCCCAACCTCCTGGCATATTGCCTCCTGGTATCACCGTCGAACGAGCATCGGAAAAGGCGCTCATGTACATGCTCTCAGCCTCCTCATGGCTGTAGAGATGTGACTGTGCGAGGTCCTCCACATCAGCGCTTGGCAGATCATCGTCCGACCGTACTGAACTGGCAGACGAAGAAGGCTCAGAGGGAGCCGGAGACACAGCACCAGAGGGCATACTCGGAGGTTGAAAACTCGTTGGAGGATGAAGAGAAGGTTCTGATCGAATCCCCCGCTCGTAGGACGACCAAAGTTCCGGTTGATGTTGCATGACAGCTGAGTTGGCATGGTCCTGGAGCATCGGCGTGTCATGCTCTTGGTAAATCGAGGCCCTCGGTGTTGAAAGAGGCGAAGATCCATCAACATTCTCTTCGGCCTCTGAATGCGGAGTGTCGTCCTCATATGGAATATTCAGAGCATCTTCGCTATCTCGTACCTCGTAATGGCTCTGTGCAAGCATATCCAAGGCTACCATCTGATCTGGGCTTATGCTCATATCCAGACCCCCCCCTGATAACTGCATCGAGCCCGACATATCACGAAGTGTTGACGGTACATCATGAGGTGCTGATCCTTGTGATTTCACCAAGGACTGTGCCGACTGGGTCGGTAAAAGAGAAGAGAATACGTTCGCTTCCGTGATCAGGAATGCCCGAAGGTTGTCCAGGAGAATATGACGCTTGCCCTCCCTCGGTACTATTGCAGGGGAGCCATCTCCTTGTTGTCCAGGTGTTGTGACTCCTTCCGCAATGACTTCGTCCAATGCCAGCTGGAACGTAACAAGTTCTGTTGTCGAGAGACCCGGTTCGACGGGTACTTGCATGTCGAGTTGGAAGGTGACCTTGTGAATTCGGATCTGGAGCCTGTCCAAGATGCCCTGCAGGAAATTGGTCAAGAAAGTTGGTAACGACAAGCCCTGACCGGTGCCGAAGGTGGCGAAGGAGCCATCGTCATCGGTTTCGGAGTCGCTCATGGACTCTGACAGTGCCTCTTGTGCTTCCTCAGCGAGAGCCTTTTCCAGCCGCCTTTGCTCGTCGGTTGGAACTGCTGTCTGCAGGAAAGACTGTGCTAGGTCGGCAGCAGTTGGCACAACCTCCTCGCCGTCCTTGTGTGTTCCCTTCTTCTTGGCCGTTTGTTCATCCTGCTCTTGCTTGGACGCCACCCATACCCTAACATGAACACCTTCAACCTCGACTGTTATGGGACTGTTATAGATATCGACCGGTATTGTGATGCGCAGTAGGAGGACTTTGGCTTTCTGAATCTTGAAAGTTGAGGGAAGTTTCGCGAGGGCTTCGAGTTTCTGTCAAGGGAGCGGCAGAAGGTGGTTAGTATGAAGGCAGAGTGGGAAGATGGGGGTCGAAACATACGGATAGAATAAGTCCAACATCACGGAACTCTAGAACAGTATTTCGCCCAATAGCAAAGTTGAGGTTGTCTAAATCAAGCGCTTGGGAGTCGAGGAGGTCTAGGCGTGCTAAAACGAAGCGAAGCAACTGCTTCGGTAGAAGCGAGTTGACGAAGGACCGATAAAAGAAGGACATGGTTTCGTTCGTTCGTTCGTCTGCTCGCTCGTTATTGGGTTTGGTATCGTAGACGGGTTCTCGGGGAACGAAGTGTGAAAGCCCGCTATCGTCGTCAGGGTATGCCGGGAGAGTTGTAAATGGTAGTAGTTCTAGGCAGACAACGTAGATCGAGCGGGAGTGTATAAGGAAGGGTATAAGTCTAGATGCCGAAGTCGGTCGGTTAATGGCACCCAACCTCTTCAGGGTCTCCGGCAAATGTCAAGACAGACTGAGATGACAAGCCTATGGGATATCGAGCGAGGATGACGAAGGGGACTGGATCACTGAAGAGCACCCTCCAATGACAACAACCATCCAACAGGAAGCCGAGTAGCGGTATGGATGAGGTAGCGGAAGACGGGGAAGGTCATGATTGAACCGCGGGCATCGCTGAGTTGTATTTGGAAGAAATGGTTGAAGTTTGGTCTCGTCTACCTTTGGTACGGTAATGTCTAACTAGTTGGTCATAGAGGTATGTATAGAGGGCTGTGAGGAGGCGATTGTGGTTGTGGTTGTCTAGGAATAGTTCCGGTCTCTGTAAGGTGTAAGGGTTGGTTGCCTTATCCGTTTGTTGATAAGATAACGCGAAGCCCGGTGCTGGTGACGTTCACGGGGTAGAGGGAGTGGCAGAGTGGGAAGCCTGTAACTGAATGGAGCCTGTTCGTTGTCGTTGTTTCAGGAACACGGTGAGCCGGGGCCGATCCGACGGCGTGATCCAATACAAGATGGGGGGGAAGAAAGATGTAAAGGCCGTGACTCAACTTAGGCCTACTGACTACCTAAGGAAAATTTGTAGGGAAAGAAGAAAGGTGATAAGGATGCGGTTGAAGAATGTGAAATGTGATTGTGTCTGAATCTGAGCACCCATTAACAAGGCGGGCAGATAGAGAATGGAACATGCAATGCGCGGATGTCCAGGAGAAGGTTGTTATTGATTGGCAGTGGTACTTCCCAACTGAACCGCCTGGATCGCACGCTGTGTTCCAGTGTTCAAAAGTCGTGGAAGGAGAACGCTTGGTGGAGGGGCATTGAATGCACCACTAAAGATCCGGGCATCAACTGCATCAACCGGGCCTCAACATGGGGGGTTCTGTCATCGGCGTCCGAGGTGGTGCAAGCGACTGCGGGCAGTAAGCGATCCCTGGTAAGAGCCATGGAGGTGCGGAGTTCCATGTACTGGGGTCACTGCTTTGCCGGGGTGCCGGGGCAACCCCGTGACAGGCTCAAGGGGGTCAGTATCGCCAATCAGTTGACCTTTTCCGTCCATTTAACCTCCCATCTTGGGCCCTCTTGGGCGGTCTCTTCTTCCAACACCATGTGCTTACCTATCGGTCACGGTGTAGCTTGGCCGCTCATCAGGGCCATCACACATTCGCTTCAGGTTATCGCTAAAGTGGCCATTCCCAGTTAGAATGTCTTGTTTGGAGTGGCGAAGAACTTGTTTTCTTCTTCAACCAAGGAGGCTGGTCTGATATCCAACACAAGGGACACTGACCCTACTGTTTCGACCGCTACCAAGCAAGACAACAACCCTCGGAAAATTCCACCAAAATTATATAAAATACTGCCCACTTCTAAGTATATACTTGACAATTTTTCCGGCTTGGAATTTGAGTGTCGTGGTTCTGAATGCGATTCCTGAATTAGCAGTTTGTACCTTAGTGTTAGGCGTGTTCGGACTATTTTTCACACCACCTGCTGAGATCTAGGGAAAAGAACCCCAAGATTCCACAGCCCGTGAGCCCGTAGATCTATCTCCGGTTGCCTCTTCCCGGCCCCAAGGGCTCGGCCAATGTGTCAACTCCAGGTCAACAGGTGGAAATCACTGTCTGAACGCGCATCAACAGAAACACCTAAAAAGTGAACACTGACGTCGCCATGACTTGTGCGTGCGTCTATCCTCCTTTATTTACCATGTCCAAACGTCCCACAGATTTTCAGAGGTCAGGTATCACTCAAGTGCCCGGGTGTCACAAATTCCGCAACGCCGCAACGCCGCAACGCCATCGAAAGAGGATGATCTATCAGACCATATCTTGTGTATCCGCCACCCGGAACGGTATCCCCAACTTCCCGCCCTCTGAATTCAAACAAACGCTACCTGTAACCATAAACCAGCATATCCCAAAACTCCTGCCGGCTGAACCTCATCTCCAAATCATCATCCTGTTCACCTAACACCCTCATCCTCATCAACGTCAAACAGCCGCCTCCCTCCCCCCAGCACCAGCACTAGTACCAGAAACACCCCTCCCATACCCCTCCGCAATCCGTCTCGCCACATCCTCACCACTCCAGTACGCCCCCGTCACCGTCCCCAGCGCCACAAAAGTCGCCGTATGTTCTCCCGCCATCCAAATCCCCTCCTCCGGCACACCATGCCTCATAGCCAAAATGTCATTATCCCCTTCCTGCAGCCCAACTTGGAAATTACAGTAGCTCCCGTTGCCCGCTAGATCGTCGTGCAGCCAGTCGGTGGCTAGACACCCGCTAGGTTGACAGTTGGGATCGGAGGGGTTGTAGGAGGGCAGGAGGGAGTAATAGGGTTTGAAGAAGTCGTAGAGGAATTGTTGTGCTGCTTCGCTTTCGTTGGAGCTGGAGTCGGAGCCGGAGCCGTTCTTACAGGCACCGGTACCGGAGCTGGAGCTGGAGCTGGAGGAAAGCGAGCGGACTTTGGAGGTCACGTACTCGGACTCGGCGCCGTAGATGTAGAAGAGCAGAGTAGGATGAGCAACGGAAGGGTCGATGGAGCCGAGCTCGACGATCTCGTTGGTCCAGCGGGAGGGGTTGGTGGAGGAGGCGTAGGAGGGAGAGAGCCATTGGCAGAAACCCTTGACTGTGCGGTTATTGTTGTTGGAGGCGTCGGGTTCGAGCCAGAAGGCTTTGGGGAAGGAGATGTAGACTTTTTCGAGGCAGCCGTAGCCGATGCTTTGGATGGCGGTGGTCAAGCGGGGAGGGAGAGGGGGGTGGAAGGCTTGGAGGTTTTGCTTGAGCCAGCCTAGGGGGGTGGTGAGGACTAGTTCGTCGAATTCGTAGATCTGGTTGTCGGTGGTCTTGACTTTGACGGTGTTGCTGTCTGTGTTGGATTTGCCGAAGATTTCGGCGACTCTGGTTTGGAGTTTAATATCGGCGCCGCCGTCGACGACTGGAGTTACGATCTTTTCCATGATTTTTCGGTAGGTGCCGGAGCAAAAGAGGTTTTCTGGTTCTGGTCAGTTTCATCCACGATTCGGGTCTGAGAAGTTCACATACCTCCGTCCAGACACTCCTCAAGCCAAAAAAACTTCAGGCTCTGTTTCGCAACAGGACTGCCCACGAATGCGCCCCATAGTTCCGCCATCTGGAGCACAATCTCCCTTTTCCTTGCATAGTCCTCTTCTGTCTCCGGAAACTGCTCTGCCACTTTCTCCTTGAAGAAATCCAGAAGTGACCTGCTGGTGTCGATCTCAGCACTGCGCTTGTCCGAGTACTGGAAAGCTTCCGCAATGATATTCCACATTATCGTGGAATACCTCTCGCCATCCTTCGCTGGGAGCATATGCCCGTGCTCATCAAATACTGCTGCATCGCCGTCCCAGTTGGTCGTGATGGTACCCGTCTCTTTGGCGAGCTGGAAGATGGAGTTTTCTTTCGTTCCATGAATCCAATTCGCTCCCATGTCCACGAAATGTCCGTTGGGGAGCTTCTCCTGATATATCCTTCCGCCCAGACGGTCTCTTGCCTCTAGAATCGTGATTTGGAATCCGAGCTCGAGTAAATAGCCGGCGCTCCGCAAACCCGCCATGCCACCACCCACTACGCCGACGTGAGGTCTTCTTGTAGGATCCATTGTGCCAGACTACTTTAATGTAAGTATATCTCGAGTTATGGGGATTCTTGGGTAGACTTTACCTTGAAAGGACTGGTCAGAATGCCCAACCGACTCGACAACTTGTCGAAGCTCAAACTCGAGACCGTATGCAACCTGGATGATTTCAAATCCTGATATATCCTCGAGGTGCTCTTATGGGAAGCACTAGCAACGGACATAGAGTAAGCATCCATCTTGGGTGAATGTGACGAAGCAAAGTGGCAGGATATTATTTAAGCCAAGCGATGGTTAAAACGGTGTGGGAATATTGAGGAGTTTTGTTGTGAAGACTGGTGGAAAAGCTGTCCTCCAAAGTCGAGATAGCACGATGTCGATAAGTGTAAATAGTACGCCTTTGGCGGTGTGATTTGTGATAAGCGAACAAATGAAACGGTCAATGAAGCCGAGCATATATAGACAGCTTGAAAGTCCAGTATATCAAATCCCATGCGTTGGCGCAAGAGCTACTCCATGGGATTTCGTCAACAACAGTGAGGCTGCGTGCCTTCCCCCATCCCTTGGATGACTTGACTGTCCGTGATGTCCAACCGGAAGACAGCCGAACATTACTCAAAGGGGTATCTTGAAACCAGCTGATAAGACGCTCGCTGAAATAGCCGAGACTTGCCTCTAACAGACAGCGTCATCCCAGTATCCCGTGTGCACTGCCCATCGGCCCTTCACGATACCACTTGTACTGTATGCCAGACCCTGCGTGAGAAAAGTGGTGTTGCTTCCAACTTTGGTGACCAATCGAAGTTGATATCTCAAGCATGCTGTTAAAAAAGTGACCAGATCAAAACTCGGACAGCTTGAAGGCGATAGTTGGAGACAGTGACCGTGTTTGGCGTGACTAACACCTTGACAGACACGTTACTCGACAGTATAGAAAGGAGAAGCTATTTGTCAAAAACTTACAAGAGTCTGAACACGCTGGTTGATGATCTCGAGGCAATGATCATAGGCTTGCCCGCAAGTCAAACGCCGAAAGCTCAACAAGCTAGTGAACGGTAGCTCGACGTAATTAGAGCTCAAAATAGGTATTCCGCAGCTCAGAGAGTTGGGAAAGCGTGGCTTTGAAGCAAGGGGCAGGGTCTGGATTGTCGTAAAGAGATCCGCAGCACTGTTTCTGTTTTGTTCTAGATCGTCAACTGGACGAGATGAAGCTTCAAAAGTTTAAGTCTTATTTTCTTTTGGCAGATGATGTCTTCGGAAGGTGGGGAATTCCATTCAGTGAGGGGTTGCCTGTTGCCAACAGCCAGCGGCCAACTCGTTGTGCGTCTTTCCCTCGACGATAATTTTGAAGATGGGCAATAAGCAACAACACTTGGACAATCCGAGACCACACTTCAAAGTCAACATCTCAACATCTCAATTTCATACGCTCTCCCTCTTCAAAGCATCTCCTTGCTGAACTTTGTCCAGTTGAAAACCGTAACGAACACACGACCTTTGACAGTGGAGCCGATAATGCTTGGCAACGAGTTGCCCCATGGGGCCGCGATCCACGCTGCCAGGTTGTCATCTTTGACACTTGGCGCGGTACACCTCCTCCAACACGGGACACTCGAAGGAAAAGCATTCATCAAGAGGGCATATTTACTGAAGATGTCAAACTAAAGTTCAAAACACGGAAGGTCCGTTGTGAATATGTATTGACAGCCTCGATTGAGACCATGCCGTGGTTTCTTCCCCAAACCCCCAGGGATACATCACATGCCAGATGCGCCTCCAACACTCGATGCAACAAAGTTGAACAAGGAGCTGGAGAAGGACAAGACAATCCAACCAATCATGAACAAGATATTGGAGATTGGAGACATGGCCTCGTGCTCCCCACATTCCACAACCCCACGATCCAGCAAGCCGAGGCAGACCGACCGCCTCTCGTCCTGGTCTTCTTGGAGCAACACCCGTTTTGGGCTGGGGAACCGAGAACCGAGCAAAAGGAAGACCCCGAGAGGTCGACGCCTTCGGCACACAAGAACCTTTCTGAGCCATTGAGAGGTGCCGTCCCGGTCCTGCCGTTTATCAAGCCCCTGGTCCGTTCCAGGTGACGATGTTCCGCCGCCATGTTTTCAATAAAAGCTCCTCGGCTGCCCATCCGCGGTGTGTTGTAAAGTTGTATCTCTGTCTCTGTGTTTGATCTTTGTTTTCCAGTTTGACCATCATCATCCTTCTCTTCCTCCTCCGGGATCCAAGTAGACGAATCGTGTAATTCTTGTTGTTGTTTATAATCCTTCACATATATACCCACCCATTACCCCAAAATGGCCAACGTACTAAACGTCCCCGACAAGACCTTCACCCGCGAGGAGGTCAAGAAGCACAACACCGAGGACAGCACGTGGTTCATCATCGACTCGGTCGTCTACGATGTCTCCGAGTTCCTCGACGCCCACCCCGGTGGTGAGGCCGTCCTCCGCCAGGTCGGCGGCCAGGACGCCACCTCGGCCTTCTACAACCTCCACAGGCACGAGGTCCTGATCAAGTACAACGACCTGGCCATCGGCACCATCAAGGGCGAGAAGCAGTCCATCATCACCCCCCGGCCCGGCGACCTCTCGCCCGTCCCCTACGCCGAGCCCCTCTGGCTCACCCCACAGTTCAAGAGCCCCTACTTCAACGACAGCCACCGCAGCCTCCAGAAGGCCATCCGCAAGTTCACCGATGAGGTGCTCGCCCCCGAGGCTCTCGAGAAGGAGCGCACCGGCGAGCTCATCAGCCAGGACCTGATCGACAAGATGTCCAAGGCCGGTATCCTGCACATGCGCATGGGACCCGGCAAGCACCTGCACGGCGTCAACCTTTTGGACGGCGCCGTCAAGGGCGAGGAGTTCGACTACTTCCACGACATGATCATGGCGCAGGAGCAGGTGCGCGTGGCCTGCCGCGGCTTCCAGGACGGCAACATGGCCGGCATGGCCATCGGCCTGACGTGCATCCTCAACTACGGCGACAAGAACCCGGCCCTAAAGAAGCGCATCACCGAGGAGGTCTTCTCCGGCAAGAAGAAGATCTGCCTGGCCATCACCGAGGCCTTTGCCGGCTCTGACGTTGCCGGCCTGCGCACCACCGCCACCAAGACCCCCGACGGCAAGCATTACATCGTCAACGGCACCAAGAAGTGGATCACCAACGGTGTCTTCTCCGACTACTTCGTCACCGGCGTCAAGACCGATAAGGGTCTCTCGGTGCTCGTCATTGAGCGCGGCGAGGGCGTCGAGACCAAGCCCATCAAGACCTCGTACTCGCCCGCGGCCGGTACCACCTACATCACCTTCGACAACGTCAAGGTGCCCGTCGAGAACCTGCTCGGCGAGGAGAACAAGGGTATCTATGTCATTCTCTCCAACTTCAACCACGAGCGCTGGATGATGGCCTGCGCCACCATCCGCTACATGCGCCTCGTCGTCGAGGAGTCCCTCAAGTGGGCTCACCAGCGTCTTGTCTTCGGCAAGCGTCTTATCGATCAGCCTGTCATTCGCCAGAAGTTGGCCAAGATGATTGCCCTTTGCGAGGCTCACCAGTCTTGGCTTGAGACCATCACGTACGTTTTCTTCCTCCTTTTCCCCCCTTCTGTCCCCCTCCCTTCCTCCCAGCTAGCTAACACTCTCCCAGCTACCAAATGAACCACATGCCCTACTCCGAACAAGCCAAGCACCTCGGCGGTCCCATCGCCCTTCTCAAGATGTCGTGCACGCGCGCCGCCCACGAGATCGCTGACGAGTCTGTGCAGATCTGGGGTGGTCGTGGTCTGACTCAGACGGGCATGGGTCGCGTCATCGAGAACTTCAACCGCGGCTACAAGTTCGATGCCATCCTCGGTGGTGCTGAGGAGGTCCTTGGTGACCTTGGTGTCAGGCAGGCTATGAAGTTTATGCCTAAGGCTGTCTTGTAAGCGGTTTAAAGGGGAAAGAAAAGAAAGTAAAGTAAAAGGAGGGAAAATAGGACAGGACAGGACAGGATATAATGGCGCCGAGGCCGTGAATGGACGGTGGGCGGTGTTGATGATGTAGAACTTTTGCATGAATAGCGTTCCAATTCTGTTGTTTTCAACACCATCTTGTCATTCTGGACACCTTTGGTCGTGTATAGTCCAAAACTAGTTTATTTGCTAGCTTGGTACTCCTGGTATACTGGACGATATCCATCCCGAATTGTCCCAAACCTCACAAGGATAAATTGAATGGCTGAGCACGGATCGAAAAGGCATTAACAAAATTCAATATGACAAATTGAACTTCGGAAATACATATTCAAGGTAAGATTACGCTTTAATTATGAAACTAAACGAATTAATTAGATATTAAAACACCTAGGGAAGTTGATCCGAGGTCTTGAACTAACAATTAAACCAGTATTAGACTGGAGCTGGTCTGCTTCCGTATGTGACTTCTACATCTTGCGTGTCGACTTCAATGTGAACTTTGACTTGGTCAGCACGTCGATCTACCAATCCAGCCAAGGTCGGGTCTGGTAGATCGACGTGCTGACCAAGTCAAAGCCTCTCGAGAGCGAACAACTGGCAAACCATTAAGGTAACGTTGTTAAACTTCCATCTCTGATATCACCATTCCTATCAAGCATCAGATTGTTACCAACAGTCACGTCACTCAAGGCGGAGGGACTAAGGTTTGTTTCATCATCGATGCATTACGCTCGCATCGCACACCACGGCCTTTCGGCGCTTTTTATTCGTCGACCTATGAGTCCCCATACGATTTTGCTTTCCCGTGAGATCTCGGATAATTATGATGTCCTCATGCCCGTTCAAAGTATGAAGATAGTTCCCTTCCCCATTCAAGTTCCATATGTGAAAAAAACAGAAACCCGCAAGATGTTTGTCGTGCAATGGCCCCGCCCCTGTTGCACAAGCCCTTTTTGTCGTAGACCCATACGGTATGGTTGGTTGAAGAGGTAACCCCTGGCCGTCCAGACGCCAATTTTGGTGAAAAGACCTTTTTTTGCTTTCCCAATTTCCCCAGTGGTTGTCGGATCATCATGATGTTTTGTGTCGCGTAAAATGCAAAGGTTGAAGAATTAAGAAAAGTGTAAGAGACCCGCCGTGAAAAAACGTCCCAAACAGCGGATATCCAGATGACCAGTAAACACCAGCAGAACGACCCCGTGGACTGAAAAGTCCCCCAGAAAGGCAACGCAAAAACGCAGCACCATGTCATCACCCCCAGTAAAAGCCGTCTATCACCGGTCCCGTTTGCTTCTTCATCTCGGTGATGAGAAGTGAACAAGGTCAGGGCCGGTTAGACAGCAAATGAGCGAGGCCGCCAAAGGTAGTTGGTGTTACCTGGCGAGCAGGGCGCATTTAAGCGCTGGGGCACTGGGACTGAACGTGGCCAGGCTGCTGGCACTTGTAGCAGATCTTCTCGCCGGAGCCAGAGTCCTTAGGGCAGTCGCCTATTGAATTGTGGTTAGCTTTGTGCAGGATAAATGTAAACACATGGAGACTTACGGGAGAAGTGGCCAGACTCGCCGCAGTTGTAGCACTTGGAGCCGTTGACGCAGTCACGGGACATGTGGCCGATGCCACCGCAAGAGTAGCAGGTCTTCTGGGGACCACCATAGCCACCGCCGTAGCCGGAGTTCTGGAAGCCGCCGCCATAAGCAGCACCGCCCTTGGAGCAGTTGCGGGCAATGTGGCCAACCTCGCCGCACTTGTAGCACTCAGCGCCGGAGGACTGGCCGCCGCCGGACTGGGAGCAGTCACGGCTGATGTGGCCGGTCTGGCCGCAACGGTAGCAGGTGCGGGCGTTGTCCTTGGGGCCCTCGGGGCAGTCACGGCCTGTAAAATACTGTCAGCAAGACATTCAGAAGCACACGTTTTCGAAGCGAGGACTTACTCATGTGACCCTCGTTGCCGCAGTTGTAGCACTTAGCAGCGCCCTTGTTGGGGCAGTCACGGGCCTATTGGTTACCAGTCAGCATCATGACCAAATACACAGCTTGTATACCTCTCCGATCTTTTCGCCGTCCGCCATTCTGGGTGTCTCTCTCTCTCTCTCTCTCTCGCCGAATGTTTCGCATACCTGATGGGTAGTCTGGCCGCCTAATGTCTCTCATGTCAGATCTCTCCCCTCACTCTCATGATGATTGTTGTTGATATGGCAGTGTGTGGGTAATGGTTTATTCAGGTGCCTGTAAGGGCTAAACGGTTTAGAACTTGTTCGCCTTCTGGTACAACAGCTCTCGCTCAACCGACGAACAGACCTCGAACTCGTGAAGATGTTCTGCCCTGTCCAAGCACGGCAACCCATAGCGCAACAGCATCAAAGCTGCGGCGGCAAACCGGACTTGGGACCAAGGTCTGAGTCCGACGCCAGCGCGCAGCACAATGATGCCAAGCTTCCTTGTGTATAACCGTGTGTGTAGCATCCTAGGATGCAGGATCGAAGTGTGAAAGGGATTGCAGGTGACGCAACGCTTTGTAGAAACCGAGCGCGGGTGACAGCTGTATGTCACGCCGACGAAGCAAACGAAAGCTAGGGCGCAGAGATTGTATTGGCGAACTCACAAGTGAAGCAGGCACGGCCCTGAGGAGCAGCGAAGGAGTCCATTTTGATGTTGGTTTGGGGGGTATATCGAAGGTTCGAAGTTGGGTATTGAAAGTCTGTCCAGATGAAGTTGATGGGTCAGTAAAGGGAGAGGTGTAGGTGGCAATTAAAGTTTCCAATGTACGGGTGGGAATTTTGTCTTGGATTGGAGGGCTTGCTTTGACGTGCAAAAATGGGAAAAAGGTGGGGGGAGTCTTGGTGTGGGGTTTATCGCAGCACTTTATCGGGACCCGTACAGTTTATTCGGATAAACCTGGGGCGATAAGGTGCCTCGAAAACCTGGAAGAATGGGGTGATGATCTCTTGTGTCGGGTGCTGCAAAGTGAGGAATAGCTGAGGGATCTTACCTGGAAAAGAGGACTGGAGTCGAATACTGTTGCTGTAGAGAAAAAGTGATGTTGCGGTAGGAAAGAAGGCAGCAGAATGGGCAGGAAGGACAGATAAATAGCAGTTGTCGGCTGGCTCACAGGCAGGCAAAACTCAACGAAAGCGAAGGGCACAGCGGGGAGCTAGCAAAGCGGGTGGTCTGGTTCCTGTTTCCTTCCTGTTGAAATTTTCTGGAAGGACACTTTGTGTGGGGAGGGACCCCCTGCCCTGCAACCTGACCCTGCCTGCCTTGGCCGTCCTGTAGCCATTCACCGGTTTTGGTAGGTCGGCGCTGGGACGTGATCCGACTCTCAACTTCCATTCACTTGGCCAATTCCGAACCGGCAACCGCTGCCATATGCCAGTCTTTGCTGCGTGGTTCTTGCCTCTGAGACTGTATGGATGGCAGAAGTGAGGAGTTGTGCCGAATAGGTTCAAGTTTATCAGCACACATCTGTCTTCTGGCAGGCATGCTGACATCTGGATCTTGCGAGTTCCCAGTCTCGAGCCAGTCTACGTACTAACATCGTATTGTATTGAGAGGCAATGCGATTCCATTGATGGACGTGAAGGGAGGACCTGCTCGGAATTCCATCACGGCGGTATTTGTCCCTTTTCAGTTCCAGGATCCGGCTCACCACTGCTATCAACAGCTTCCTTCCTCCAATTTAACAAGAAATACAAAATGCAGGTGCTCGGCTGCAGGCAGGTTCGTGACATCCCACAAAGGTCAGGGGGAAGGTACACTCTGTCTTCGACCACAAACGCTGCGTTCCTCCTGAGTTTAGGAATTGTAGTTGTTCCCCTCCCGCTCTTTCCCGTCCCGTCCCCTTCACAGTTTAAGGTCACAATGACAAAATCATACATTCGCATCATGAAGACTGCGGTGGTCCGAGGAAGAAGAGGAGGGGAAAGCGAGCATGGGAGTCATAGCGGTACATGCCCCTGCGCCGGTGTGGTCCAGCTCCCAATCAAGCATTCCTTTTGATCAATATTGCCAACCTCAAGCAGATGTGTGTCTCTCAAAAGATGGAGACCGCTGCTTGCTTAAGGCTGGGAACGAGGTTCAAAATGAAGTCAATGACTTCTTTCAGTAACAAGGAGCACCCAATACGGCCGTGATACGTGTTCCTGGCTACCTGCAGTCAACACAACGGTGATCAGGGATGTCGGCGAGAGAATGCGATCTGAAAGAGTAAACGAGGGGGCTTCACTTGATCTTCCCCTCTCAACTAGTCAATAATCTTTTTAATCCGAGGGTGACCTTAGCTTGGAGATCTACGCCACGTGCGACGGTCGTCTTGTCTTGCAGATAAAATCCAAATACCATGCCCTATGGGGCACATGGCCAGCTTGGTAGCAAAGAAGAGATGAAATCCCAAATCTCTACCAAAACAATTGAAATCTCAGATGGGATGAAATCACTTGAGAAGCGCGAAGCCTGAACACCTTCGTATAACATCAGTTCGAAGAAGAAGAGCCAAAGTACGTAGTGACCTCCAAAGCCTCGAAGCGGAGACCGGTGCGGAGAGTCAACTAAGTCAAACCCCTGGGTGATCTTCTCACTGGAAGTCAAACACCCGAACGTGAAGATTCTTCGGCTTCGTGAAGTCAACTTGCTGACTCGAGACGTGGTGGGATGAACCTAAGCAGTCTGGCATCCAGGCATCCGGACATCATAATGATGCCGAACTATCATCCCCGCGTGGAGCAGAAACTCGGCGGAGATGCTCCGTGTTCGTTCCATTGCCGCCATGGGACCACGACAAACAGCATGTCGCACAACCATGTGTCCAAAGGTTTCAAAAGAAGTTGTGGTTTGCGTTCTGTTCCTTGTTAGTCAAAGTTAGACAGTATCAAGAAGCTAACCCAGATTCTTTGTTGCCCGTCCACCGTCACGTTTTTGGCCTTTGAAGTCAGATCTTTAATTTGAAGATGTCCGAAGTTCAAGAGAAAGGTTGTGCTCCACAGCTGTCAGGGGCATGCCCCACTGCTCCGGAATTCAGAGTGGGTCTCAAGCATGACCCCACTGCAAGACACAGTTAATCTGCACGTGACGTGGCGCTCAGCTCGTCGCTGCCTGCCCAGTGTTTACCCCTTTTGGTTTAGACCAAGGAAGTGCATTCGCCCTTACACACGACTTCAAGATTGGTGACGTCGACTTCATTGAAATCATGTCAACAACACCGTCGCGCCGCTGATTGTTGTTGGTTTCTTTCCCTGGAATCTTTGCTGTTATTGCTTTAACTCGCACCTGTCAAACATCATTCGCTATCGGCCAAAATGACCTTCTGGGACCAGAAAGGTCGTGCCGCGATTCTTGCCGCGGTAGAAGCCGCCTGTGATACGGTTGGAAAGGATCTCGACGCAGGTACGATCTTTAATACCATGCTAAATGGCTGAGATTTCCATGGACAATACTTGTCTTTACGCGCTCATTGACTAACCCGCTGCCAGAATTTCGCGAAAAAGATGCGTTCTCTGCGGTCGAGAGGGAAGCGCTGATGGCCAAAGTTGATCAGCTGGAAAAAATGAACCAGGCGTTGATGAAAAATCTCGAGGAACTCATCAAGAAAGTCAACCCGGTCTCGTCTTCGACAGCTTCAAAGGAAACTACTACCAGCGATCCAGATGCCCCAGCATCATCAGACACTCTCTTGGAGGTACCACAACAATCAACAGGTGCAACGTCGCGTTCAATCCTTGGAGAAATCTCGCCTAACACGGTTACTGGGACAACACGCGCCACTATCCAGGATGCCGATGCGGAAACGGACAAGGACAAAGAATTGGCAGACTTAAGGAAACACTGCAAATTGCTGCAAGCGAAATATGATGCGAAAAAGGACGTCGCACGGCGGATCGTTGATCAGCGTAATCAATGGTTAAAGTATGCCGAACATCTAGAACGAAAGCTTGAGGAGCTTATCGGAACAAAACACCAAGAGGTGGGCAACCCGAATCGTTTAGCGCTATCCGTTACAGTGCCAGACCAATTGCCCACTCTCCCAAGGGAAAATGATACAGCATACGAAGTGGCCATTAAGGAAGAGCCATCTTCAGATGGGCCTGTGGTCATTTCCGAGAGGCGTGTCCGGAAGAGGAGGAATAGCGACACCGGTGGTGAAGCAAGGCCCAAACCTCGCAGAATCAAGAGAGAGAGCTCAGATCCTGTCATAACAAGCGTGGTACCTGCCTTCATACCACAAGAGAGTAGCGACCTCAATGAGACAACATATGTGATGCCCACACCGAAGAAGCGTAGACATCGGGACCCCCCTCGACCACCAGCCAACGATGCCGCGGAAGAATCAATAACTGACCAGCCAGCTTTTGCACCAAATAAAGGCAAAGACAATGCCACTTCCGGCACCCCCAAACCGGCGGCACGGTCAGAGTCCAGACTCGGCCATGCCATAGCTGATGTCGCAGAAGACAGCTCCGAGCCTCCTGATCTCGAGAAGGAACAAGGCAAAGGTGGACCGTCCGACTCGGCCACACCAAAGCCTGGAAGATTACAAAGCCTTCTCAATACCAACACACCGCTACAGCGCGAGCAGCCTCTGCAAACGCCGGTTAGGGTTCCGGCGGTCAGACTAGGCAGCCACAGCGCTCCAAACTTGCGGCGTGCTCGAGATATGGCAAAGTCGACTCCGCTCCGAGAACGGGCGGTTTCTGAGTTGAGACTGGAAGACTTCAAGGTCAACCCAAAAGCGAATAACGGCTACACCTATGCTTTTGACGAAGTAGTACGTGGGAGGGCAGAGCGTGCTAAGCTCGAGGGTTGCGCCGATCCAAACTGCTGTGGCAGGACTGCCCGTGTCTTGGCAGAGAGCGAGCTCAGTTCAGGTGGCTCAGCTCATCTGCTGAAACCAGAAAACATCGCGTTGATGGAAGACTACCTGGGGCCAGAGAGTTATCGGCTGGGTACTATGACAGTGGACGAGAAGAAGGAGGTCTGGTTGAAGGCCAAGACCATAGCTGTGGCCAACAGCTTCGGCAGGCACAGGCACCAATTCGAACGAAAGCGTTCACCTCCGGGTTATTGGGACCCAGACTTCCCCGGCACACAAGAAGAGAAGGAACGGAGAGAAGAAGCAAACAGGCGGGAGAGGGAGACGGTAGAGAAGAGGTGGCGCGAGGCCATGCGAGGCAATGGGAGGTGGCTCTTCAGGGATGAGTAAAAGGTAACCTGACGCTCCCATTAGGACGTAGAAGCTCTTGAACAAGTATAAATCAGTACACATCATTCATAAGAAATATCATGAGGAACTTGAAGCGCAAAGCCCCTAACCATCGGAAGACATGAACCAACGCCAAGATTTTATCAACTTGTCACCTGTATATGTTATGCCCTCTTGAAAAGCCAGAAATGGCACATATCGGTGGACTGAAGAGACGTTCTTCAGCTAATCACCTTTAATTCACCACTTAATTTCTTAAAGCAACGTCTCCATAGCATTCGTTCAGTCTGATTTTTTCAATGCCTCCGAATATCTCGAGTCAACATCAAGACCGTCAATCGCTGCTTGGAACACATATCGGATATGGTCCGAGCATCTTTGCTCCACTGTCATGCTGTTTCGCCTGCCCCTGCCACCAGAGCCCAGCTTCCAACTGTCCGCGGGGTTGATGGCTGGGGGGATGCGCTTCGCTACAGTCAACACCGAACCGGACGTGGTGCACTGGAAAGACGGAAGTCACAGATGGAAGAATGTTTCAGCAACAAGGGGAAGCGTTGTAAACCAGAAGGACCCAGGCGTAGGTACAACTTTGTTCCTTCCGTGCCTTGCGTTGACCAGGGAGGCAGAAGGCAGAGACAATCCTGACGCAGTCAGGGAGAGGTTGCCGTTTGCTTCCCGCCACCATCACCGCCGCCGCCGCCGCCTTCCCTCTGCCGGCCAGCTCCACGTCCCAAGGTCCTGCCACTCACAGCGGGCCAGGTTCAGGCTGAGGCCTAGCCCACCTTGTCACACTGTTTCTGACTTCTGTTCAACCTTCGTCTCTCAACTTCCATCTTGTAAACTTTGGTGACGGCACCTAACGCCGAAACATCGCCGCTGTTTATTTTTTTCGTTTTGTGTTGGTGAAAATCTTCCATCCGCATCTAGGACGTGACGCATCCAACGCACCTTCACCCAACTCTTCGAGAACGGCAGGACAGACGCCCCTCCCTGCTTGCTGCGTCCCGTTGGCTCCAGTTCCAGGGCTAGCTTGCTACTTCAGTACTTGTACCTTGCCCCTGCCGAACCAACACGCCTACCAATTATTTACCCACTCGCTGGAAGTCCCCATCGACTCCTGCCACTACAACACACCACAACCAGAACCCATCCACACCCACACCACCTCACACCTGAGAGGCTGGGCTACTGCTACCTTGCCTTGCCTTGCCTAACCTTCCCCTCCAAAAACATATCTTACCGGCCGGGACCTTGTCAACGCCGCGCCGTCACCAACCAAATCCTCGACGCCTCCCGCCAGTTTGCAGCGTGTGCAAGCAGGACTGGACATTGCAGGCAGCACCTTTAACGCCTCGTTTGCCAGCAAAGAAGTGGATGCCCGCAGAGGACCGAAATCCTCAAGGCGCCTCCTCGAGTCCCAACCCCCGGGACCCCGATATTCGCATCCCCGAGTCACGATCGATTCTAGCCCAGCTTTCGGCATCATCCGAATCCGGTCACCACGACCGGCGGCAACCCAAGCTCTCTCCTCCTCCCGCAACCTCGCAACCCCGCGTCCGAAGCTGATTCGGCATCTCGCAACCCGCCTCATTGGGCGCCAGCACATTCCGACTCGCTGCGGTGGCCTCACGCCGGTGAGCAGCTACCGCGCCGCCACATCTCCCAAGCCGGCATGATGAACAGCACCGGGCATCTGCCGGCTGGGCAGCCAATGCAGGGTAATGCCGATATGGGAATTCCCAGGATGAATGGAGGCCCCGGTGGTCAGGGCCATCTCGGTCAGGGCCACGGTCCCCGTCGCGGACGGCCTCACCACAACCACTACAATCCTGGCGCCCACCACCACCATGGGCAATATCACCAGCCTCATGTCGCGCACCAACCCATGTATGCCGCCAACTACATGCCACAGCCTTATGGTGTTCCTCCTGGCTACTATGCACCCCCTGCCTACCAGAATGCCGCGACCATGAACCCCTACGGCATGCCGCAGTACGCGCCGCCCGCCGCCACCTACGCTCGATCGCCCCCGGCCATGCAGCACTACATGCCCATGGTAGCCCAGAACCCCTACGCTCGACCGGCTCCTCCCCAATCTCCCATCGTCTCAACCCCGTACCAGGCTCCTCCCATGCCTGCGCCAGCGCTCGTACCGGTTCCTGCTCCTCACACTCCCTCGTCGACACACTCTCACGTCGTCCCGACCCCTATGACTCCGCCGGCCCAGCAGATGCCACCGATCGTCCCTCCCCAGGCACAGATTCAGTCGCAGCCTCAAGTTCAGGTTCAGCCTGAGCCCGAGCCCGATATTCAAAAGGTTGTGGAGGAGCCGGTGGTTGTAGAGGCCAAGCAGCCAGCGCAGGCTGAGGCCGCATACTCGCACTTCGCTTCGCCGCAAAAGTCTGATAAGCCGCCGTTCTCTCTGCCTTGGTTTTCGCATCCTGATATACCGTTCCCGGCTCGTACAAAGTTGAGGAGACGCAGGCAAGCTCCTTCTGCTGCCTCGGAGAGTGTCAGCCTTCCTACTGCTCCTGGCCAACTACCTGCCTCTGAGACTACCCAAGAAGCTGCTCCAGCGGAAAGTGCTCCCACGGAAAATGTCCAGGAAGTTGCTGCTGTCCCTACGCCCAAGGGCACGCCTAAGCTTGAAATTCTTCCTCCCCGATCCGAGACCCCTTCGACTCAAGAGCTTCCTTCTGTGGACACCCCGTCGACTTCGCCAACTAGCTCCATTCCATCCCAGCAGCTCCAGGTTTCCGAGTCCATCACGGCCTCTCCGCCTCAGCCCGCGAAGCAAGCTACTCGTGTCCCCGTTCCCGCTGTCCCTGCCGTCCCTGTTGTCCCTGTTTTGCCGAAGCCTGCTCCCAAGGACAAGCCCACGACTAGCGAGGAGAAGCTGTCTTCTGAGGCCAAGCCTGCTGGTTCTACCCCTGCTGCTGAGCAGACTCCCGAGACTGCTGCTAAGGATGTAACTGCTTCGACGCCTGATTCTTCGGCTCCGGCTGCGCAAGCTGCTCCTGCTCCTGCGCCCGCGCCTGTTAAGCCTAAGTCTTGGGCCAACTTGTTTACCAAGCCTGTCGCTCCCGTTAACACTGCTGCCGCTGCAGCCGCTGCAGCCTCCGCTTCCCAGACCACTGTCAACGGCAACGCCGCCGCGGATGCTTCAGGAGCCGCTGCTGGAGTTGCCACTGGCTTTGCTCAGTCTAAGGCGAACTCTATGGCTGAGGCTGTTCAGTCGTACCGGGTCGTGGCCGCTGAGAAGATTGCTTTCTTGGAGCCCCGCGGCCTCGTTAACACTGGTAACATGTGCTATATGAACTCTGTAAGTGGCTCCAACTCTGCAGGCTCGAAAGGTGTAATACTAATACTGTTCCCAGATTCTTCAAGTTTTGGTTAACTGTATTCCTTTCTATGACTTCTTGGATCAAGTCAGCAAGAAGGCTATCCACAGCTTCAACAGCGAGACTCCTCTCCTCGATGCCATGATCATGTTCATGCGCGAGTTCAAGGTGATCGATTCTGCTGTGTCTATTGACCAGCTCAAGAGGCGCCTCAAGAGTGAGGAACTCGAGCAGTACGGTGAAGCCTTCACCCCCGAGTTTGTCTATGACGCTATCAGAAAGCTCCCTCGTTTCGCAAGCATGCGCCGCGGTCATCAACAAGATGCTGAGGAGTTCCTCGGTTTCCTTCTTGAAGGTCTCCACGATGAGTGCACTCATGTCATGCGTACTCTCCCGGTTTCGACTACTTCGACTGCGCCTAACTCGTCCTTGCCCTCGCCTACGACGTCCAACGCTGGTGATGACTGGCTCGAGGTTGGACCCCGTCAAAAGGCGGCAATCACTCGTACTTCTGGTTATTCCTCTTCGATCTCTCCTATCACTAGAATCTTCGGTGGTCAACTCCGCTCTGAACTTCGCATCCCTGGCCTCAAAAGCTCCGTTACCCTGGAGCCGTATCAGCCCCTTCAGCTCGATATTGGTGCTCCCGAGGTTCGCAACATCGTTGATGCTTTGAGGGGTCTTACTCGCCCAGAGACGATTCACGGAGATTTCAACTCGCCCCATGGCAAGGACGCAAAGGCTACCAAGCAGGTGTTCATTGAGTCTCTGCCTCCGGTCCTCATTCTGCATCTCAAACGCTTCCAGTTCGATGCTGAAGGCCATGGTACCATCAAGATTTGGAAGAAGGTCGGATATCCCTTGGAGCTCGAAATCCCTCGCGAGGTCGTCTCTCGGCAGAAGCGCAACACTATTCATGCTGAGAATGCCGATCTTCTGAAGTATCGTCTCATCACGGTTGTCTATCATCACGGAAAGAATGCCAGCGGCGGACACTATACTGTTGATGTTCGTCGCCAGGACGGCCGTGAATGGGTTCGCATTGATGACACCGTCATTCGCCGTGTTCGCCCTGAGGATGTCGCTGAGGCAGGCGCTGAGGAAAAACCTTCCAAGGACGCCGTTGGTGATCGCAGGGAGAACGGCAGCTCGGCAGCTAGCAACCGATTCGGCGCCATGAACGACGATGATACTGGTGATGACGAGGGCTGGAAGCAGGCTACTGCGAGCGGCAAGAAGTGGAGCAGCGTGATCAACGGTGCCGGTCTTGCTGCTCCTAGCGGCAGTGGCAGCTTGAAGGCTGCCGCCAAGCAACATAATGATAGCTTCAAGGACAACAAGGTCGCCTACCTGTTGTTCTACCAGCGTATCTGAGGAGTTTCACGGAACAGAGTTTGTGGAGGGGTTGCATAGCCATACTTGAATCGGCTCAGCGATCTCTCCAACCATGTGGCGCTTTGGGAGATACCAACATCTCGGCGTACAAAAGCAAATGGGGACGGACGCGTTATGAAGATGACGATGTTCAAGAACGTTACAACAACTACGAAAAGCTGAGAGAGAATGACGGCGGTGGCACAGCAGGCCACATTCGAGTCGGCGTATGGGCGCCGATGCTCCAAAGACATTGCTTCAACGGTCGGGCAGGGTTGAGCATTGCCTGGAGCCAAGGGCATCCGGGACCTGAATCCGGATCCCCGTCCACAATCACCATGACTGCCACTCATGAGGATACAACCGCCTAAGGGAGCTGGGTGGGCGGTAAAGCAAAACAGACCGGAACACTCCGGGTCATCTTGACGAGATGATGAGTTAAGACGAGACAAAGCTTCTCTCATACTATTATATCATTCAGCGCTACCTGTTTACCACCCTATTTTAACCGACTACACCAAATCAAATCTACACCACTAAATCACGATTCCATCAACACCTCAATATACCATACCTCACGGATATCTGGAACTTATCCCTCACATAGGTGGTCGATCTCATCTGCATTCCGGGTCCTTGAGCGGACTGCTGGATAAGATGTGGGCCCCTGGGGCTTCTCTGTCTCACCTACAGCAGCATCAACACCATCAAGCGAATATCTAGCGATAATAGCGATGGCTTGAAAGATGACATATAGTTGAGATGGCCTTTGGGAGAAAGAACGGGATAGAAGAGCTCAAAGCTAGAAAGGGGAAGCACGATAAAAGCTATGGGAGATCTGGGGGAGATGTTTAGGGCATTTTGTTAAGGAGGGTAAAAAGAGAAGATGATGGATGGTTTAATGGAATGAAGAGGAGAGGATCTTGGTCTTGACTGGGGTAAAGTTGGTGGGCTGAGAGATGAATGGTTGATACCTATCTAGACAAAATAAAACAAAACTTGAAAAGGAGAGACGGCAGTCTAAAAGATGAGCAACCGAAGAGAAGAATAATTAAAAGGGGGCTAGGTGTATAAACATGAATGTCAAGATGGTGTATAAACTACGTTAGAAGAGTAGAAGTTATATACCACTTCTCTATGAGCTGGTTGCTCTACATCGTTTGGGATATTTGTAGATCTTAGAAGTTGTGGTGATAAGATCCGCGACAAACGTCGATTTGGACTCATTGGATAAGTAGTAGAGATATCAACCTATGTATCTTGCAAATATCATCTCGCAAGGGCACGATTTCCGAAGATATAAAGTGCCAGGAGGAACCTATCTCTACTGAGAACGACAGGATTGTGTCTGGACTGAACCCAAGGTCGTGTAGATGTCCCATGAAGAGTTGCCCCTGGGATCTCAAGAAAACATGGACCAAAGTTACAACAATCTAACACGTTCTTCGCAGTGGTCATGAATGAAAGCACATCGACTACAACAGTAGAGAGTTCGGGACTTCACAGATCTGAAAGGATGCGTTATGGGAGCACGCGTCAAGAAAATAGCCGGAGATTCTTCTTCATTTCATCATCTAAACTCATACAACTAACACCACATGCACATCATCAAGATCATCACAACTTGGCCTTCGCCTCCTTCGCAGCGCTAAAGTCCGGCTTCACCGCAATCCTCGGGTGATCCCCAGCCAGCTTCAACCCCGTCACGCCCTCCAGCTCATCAACCGCCTCAAACGCCCTTCCCAACCCAACCTTGATAGTCCTAAACCCAGCCTTCTTCGCCGCCTTCAGATTCTCTCCAATATCATCCAAAAACATAATATCCTCCGGCCTCACCCCCTCTCCCCAACCACCCCTCTTCCCCCTTTCGGAGTTAGCATTCGCCCGGGCAAACTCATCCACCTTCTCCAGCGCCAGTTGATAAATCCTCGGATCCGGCTTCCGCAACCCCACATGCGCCGACGAAACAAACACATCAAACAGCTGTCTCAGCGGATCACTGAAGAAGTCCTTCTCAGCCCACTTATGCCCCTCCGGCCATATAACCGTGTTACTCAGCGCCGCCACCACGAACCTTCCATCCTCTTTCAGCTTTTTGAGGGCGGGGAACATCCACGGATCCGGAGCTCGGGCGTGCTCCATCATGTCATGGAATAACCACTCGCCGTCGATCTGGGGGGTGGGCGGGATTGGGGAGCCAGGAGGGGGGAAGCGAGAGGGATGTGCGGCTTGTTGAGACCGGTAGAAGGATTCCCAGAGGGATTGGTTGTGCAGGTCCCGGTTGAAGCCGGCGAAGAAGGCAGAATCCATGGGGATGGAACCGGTTTCGAGACGGTGCCAGAATCCCGAAGGGGCGGAGCGCGAGATGGAGTGGTTGATCCAGCCTGGGGGGATGGAGTGACGGAGTTCGTAGTTGAGGATGGATTGGAAGGGGGAGACGACCTGTGGGGTTTTGTTAGTGAATGTCTTCGCAATGGTATTTGGGTGGGTGAAGGAGAGATTGTAAATGAAGTGGTAATGTTGTGATGTTGACTTACACATACGCCGCCAATGTCAAAGAGGATGACTTTGGGCTTGGGGGACCCGGACCCCTTCCCTTTGAGATCGGTTGGCGCCATACTGTCGATGGCTTCTATGATGTATTCAGGGGGAAACTCGTCCGGTAGCATCACAGTATCATGTCATGGAACTTTTGGGGTACAAAGATGTTTTGATTCATCTATCAACATTGGCCCTCCGCACATCAGCACTAGAAAGTGATTAGTGAAGTGAATGGTAGACCTCGGTTCGGGACAGTGAATGCCAGAGGTCAACGGCTACTGAAGCCCGAGACCACAAGAGGTTCCCGTCACCACTGCAATGGCACTGGCAGGACCCACATTTGCCTGCCGCTTGCAACCCACTCTTGGCGCTCGTCGCCCACCGTGGCACCGAGGCGAGCATGGGTGAATGGTCGGTCGTCGCCAACCTGGGTTGACGACCCAGCGGCCGGCCGACCAATCAGACACGCTCCTGTTCTTAGGGTTGTGGGGTTGTAGTGCGAAATTCCTGCCCACCAAAGTTTGTTCGCGATCTTGAAATTTCCCTTCTGACAACCCAGCCCGTCTCAAGACCGTTTGTTGAGTGCACCCAGCAAAAGTAGTCACAATGGTAAGTTGACGACCTACGGCGTGCGTCGCGGCCGTTCAGCAATGAGCGACCAGCGGCTGCGTTCAAATCACCATCATTCCAAAGGGAAATCCGGGGGAAACAAGGAGAGAAAGAGTCAACGCAAGATGCTTCGGACAGGAGGAATATTCTGAAGCGATAATTGCTGACTCGGGGATTTTTGATTGTCAGGCCTTCCACAAGCTTGTCAAGAACAGCGCGTACTACAGGTAAGCAGACATTTCCTAACAAGAAGCCGAGGGGAAGTTGGGGTTCGCTAACATTCAATCCGCCAAACAGTCGCTTCCAGACCAAGTACAAGCGCAGAAGAGAGGGCAAGACCGACTACTATGCCCGCAAGCGCCTCATCACCCAGGCCAAGAACAAGTACAATGCTCCTAAGTACCGCCTGGTCGTCCGCTTCACCAACCGCGACATCATCCTCCAGGTTGTGAGCTCCGAGATCACCGGCGACAAGGTCTTCGCCTCCGCCTACTCCCACGAGCTCAAGGCCTACGGCATTGAGAACGGTCTCACCAACTGGGCTGCTGCCTACGCCACCGGTCTCCTCCTCGCCCGCCGTGTTCTCAAGAAGCTCGGCCTCGACGAGACCTTCAAGGGTGTTGAGGAGGCTGACGGTGAGTACAAGCTCACCGAGGCCGCCGAGACCGACGATGGCGAGCGCCGCCCCTTCAAGGCCTTCCTTGATGTCGGTCTTGCCCGCACCTCCACCGGTGCCCGTGTCTTCGGTGCCATGAAGGGTGCCTCCGACGGCGGTATCTTCATCCCCCACTCCGAGAACCGTTTCCCCGGCTTCGACATGGAGTCCGAGGAGCTCGACGCCGAGACCCTCAAGAAGTACATCTTCGGCGGTCACGTCGCTGAGTACATGGAGACTCTCGCCGATGACGATGAGGAGCGCTACAAGTCCCAGTTCAACCGCTACATCGAGAACGATATCGAGGCTGATGGCCTTGAGGATCTCTACGCCGAGGCCCACGCCGCCATCCGTGAGGACCCCTTCAAGAAGGCCGAGTCCGAGGCTCCCAAGAAGACCAAGGAGGAGTGGAAGGCCGAGTCCCTCAAGTACAAGAAGGCCAAGCTCACCCGCGAGCAGCGCGCTGCTGGTGTCCAGGAGCGCATTGCCGCTCTCCGCCAGGAGTAAATTGGAGGTTGTTTTGGTCTTTGCTAGGGGTTGAACAACACTTTGGGAGGAAACGGTTCAGTTCATTCAATGTGCATGGGTGCGAAATCATCTGGGTTGTGGGAACGGCATCATCTCTCTAAGGGGTTCAATTAAAAGCCAACCAACTTTCTTCTGTCTTGAGCAAAAGCATGTGCCCGGCGTTCTTTCAAGTGATACCTCAATTGTATTCTGATCTTCTCCCGTGAGACACTCGACATTGTGTACATTTCACCTGTGATCATCACTGTCTGAACCGTCAAAGCCGCTGCTTAGCGATGGCAAAGTCCGATGAGACACGATTCATGAAGGCTATCCTCTCACTTCCACCGCCAAGCAATGTCATTTGCTTAGGGATGAAGATCAACTTCAAATCTCACAAGTCATTGACCCTCACCGTTCATGGTTGGCTGCTACTGTGCGCTATGTACTCAACTGCAACTTCGTGGGTGAAGCTAACCAAATAGCCCAAGACAACAACCGCGAAATACCGAGACAGATGCGGGGGATCAGCAGCTAGGTTGCAAACTTTTTCACGGTGAAGCATGCCCAGCACAATGGTTCATGATGGATGGATGATTTCCTTGCTCGACTGCCTGACAGTTGACAGTTCGTAACTAACGAACAGGAGGGTAGACAACCGAATAGGTTATAACAGCGAGAAAGGGACCCCTGTGTTCCCGTGCCGTTGGTGAATGATGAGAGGTGTGTTGAAGGTGTGGTGACAGGTGAACGGTCATCTTGTGGTTGTCATTGGTGAACCTTGAACGGTCAGCTGATGGTGTGGTGTGGTGATGTTGTGGTATTCTCCGGATTTGGAGGAAATTGAGAATGGGAAAGTTAACCGGCCTCGTGCCGGCGTAAGAGGTGTAAATGTGACCAGCGTGAACCATAAGGAAGCAGTAGAAGGTGGCAAAAAAGGGTACAGTTGCTTTAAGTCGGTTTTTCATTTCCCAAACGTCTCTGAATGATCAAAGAAGTCTCAGCTGGATAGCTGGCCACGCCTGAGATACTGAGATGAGACAGACAGACAGCAAGCATCGTTAGTGCTGAAGATACTTTGTTAGTGTTGAAGATCTGATCTGATGTTAAGTTCAGTAGCGTCTTAGCATTTCTACACTAGGATATTAGAATCTGCATTCTGGCTGATAAATCATGTCCCGGTCAGTCGCCGGCCAGTCGGGCAGGAGTTGAGAAGCCAAAAGCTAGTTTGCTGGGCAGTGTTGTGAAATCTCTCAGTTTGTGAGGGGCCGGGGTTACCTAGTTATAACGAGATCTTCGAGATTTATGCAACGAGTGTCTCCAAAACGGTTCATTGGAGCATACGAACTTGAGTAGGTATTCTGGCTCGGCTGGCTCGGCTGGCTCGGCTGGATGTCTTGGAAGGTTCAATGTTCCGTCCGTACCTGTATGGATGGAAAGTCTGCTTCGAGGTTCGGACTCAGCGAGATTGTACTATGTATGTAGCGTTAACAATGCGTCATGTGGTCATACTCCCGACGATTTTTTGAGATAATCATCAGCAACGAACGTTCTGAATGCTAGTAGCGGGACGAAGCGCATCACGGTGGCCGTCCTCAAGTCCTAACGGTACAGCCAAGAAGAGTGAAATTTGCCCCCCTCGGACATGTCGCCGATGTGCTCGATTTGTCGAGGAAGACGATGACGAACTACACTAGGCCAAAAGTTTAAAGTGTGTCTGGCTTCAGGAATACAGTCCAGGGCCGGGTCTAGACCTCGAAGACTGCTATGTCGCCATTGACGGTAGTTGGGAAGGAGAATGTTGTAGATGTCCACATGGTCATGATGCAATTTCTTGGTGTCGGTGGGTTGGAAAATTCTAGCTGTTCATCGCTGTTTTCGCTCACGGCTTGTCCAGATGTTGGCCCTGAGATGCCCGTCACATCAGACTTGGGAGAGTGAGAGTTGCATTAAAAGGTATGAGTGAGGTGTTCGCCAGTCGTGAGTTTTGTCAGGACGAGACGAGTCGAGCCGACGAAGACGATTGACCAAGTCCAAACGAAGTTGACGAGCATATTATCATTCCAGAGATTTGATGAAGTCACTGCTCATTTCACCAGGGAACTTTTTGTGCTTTTCCTCTCGTGGTGGTCTGTGTACAGTAGGAAAGTGACGGGTGTTGTCGTTCATTTTATTTTATTTTTGGTTTCGTGATGTTGTAGAGATTGGCCGAAGTTTCGGGCGGGCATCCATTCGATTGACATCACAATTCCCCAGAAAAAAAAAGGACCCCTGAAATCTGTTCCCTACAGTGTAGATGGGATCTTGTGGGATGCCAGGCCGGGAGGGCCAGGAGACAGGTGCCAGGAGGGGTTGTGATGAACCCGTCATGCTCCCACTCGCTCCCGTCCATTGTTCTCCCTAAAATTACTGGCATGGTGGCATGGTGGTATGGCACTGTAGTACTGTAGACATTGTCGACATCGAACCCTCGCGTGACAGGGCAAGACAAGACATGGCATCGGTTCAGTTCGGTTCGGTTACAGAAACACAGCGAGGGAAAATGATGTTTTCGGTCTCACGAGATGGATGGAAGATTGAGACTGAGAAAGCTGGGATCTGACACTCGAGAGGAAGAAGTGAACTCCGTACTCCGCAGCACGCTTCTCTCCCTCGATGCCGGCGCACTACTTTTGACGTAGTGTAGGTAGTCAGCCACGCCAGTGGTAGTCGGTAGTGCTGTTGGCTCTGAAAGATGCCAAGATGGTGGTGCTATGTACCAGAGGATCCTCATGGTACGATTAGTGCTTGCAAGCCCGAGGTTGTGGTGTTTGTGGTGATGAAAGCGAACTGAGAGAAGTGAAAGTGGTGATCTGCGTCTCCATGCGTCCATTCCCATCTGGGAGGGTGTCTCCGATGATAGGGGTGAGGACTCGCGAAGGGTGGTTCGTGAGACGGCTTGGACGGGACGGGAAGTGGAGAGTGTATTTCGAATCAATGACGGGCAGAGGAAGAGAAGTGAGTTGATGCCAAGACAAAAGCAAATTCAATGGCTGCTCTGGTCTTGTAAACTTGTTGGCCGAGCACGTTGGCAGTTGCCCGTCGTCAACCCGCGAAAAGTGACACAATCAGCGAGCGAAAGTGAAGGCGAAAAAAGGCCAGAGGCCGAGTCGCGATGTTGCCGGAACTTGGATATATCTTTGCTATCCGCTTTTCCATGTACGCTCTCTTGTCACTTGCAGCAGCGACAATTGTTGCCGTCTGCCTGGCTGTTGACAGTGTTTGGTTTCCCCTGGCCCGTTTCTTAGTTTCTATATCCATTCAAGGGTTTGAGGTTTCCAACTTGTGGCGCCGGTGCGGCTGCTGATCAAGTCGCCGATGGGGCGCAGGGACTGCATAGCGGACCTCGCACAACTTGGAAGATAAACTGCGGCCACTACCGCCAATCTTTGTGCTGACGTGTGACGTCTTTTTCCCTGGATAAACTTTTCACATTTTGTAGAACCTCAACCTTATAAAAGATTTCTGTAGCGGTGTGTGCCTTTTGTGGTATGCATAATGTGCTGAACTTGTGTCAAGTCCTTTAGCAACGGGGGGCTGAGATTCGGGGGATGGCCGGATATATCGAGAAACACTGACTGGATGATAAGGACAAATTGGGAGAGTGCCAAATCGCCGGCATCCGGACATGCGAGAATTATTTAACAAGGCTTTATCCACCGGGAAACGGCTTGGCAAGCGACATTTCAGTGGCCGCCAGCACCGCAGCCAGCCCAAGGCATATCCGGCCAGTCTCCATCGCGGCTTCATGATGTCGGTCGTGGTGGGGATTTTGGCTTCGGAAAGGTGGCGCCTCTGGTGACTTTTGAGGTCCTTTTGTGATGCGCCGCTTTCCCCTTTCTCCTCGGTGCATTTGGCAGCATTTCCTCTTTGCGGATGTTGCGCACTTTTACAAGGTTCGGCCTGGTTGCGAGTTCGGAGCGTGCATGTAAATGTTTCCTTAAGGACGGCATGATGATTTCCTGACTTCACTTTGACTACGGAGGTATGAGTGCGTGCAGTACCACGGCTTGGCCCATCCGAGAACAGAAGGTGACCACGCCTTCGCCATCGTCCACCCATTTTCATTGTCGCCGCCTTGATGGTTCCTGTGTCTACTGTGGTCCAGATCATGGTCGTCGCACACAACTTGAGAGGGCCATCTCGGTAGACGACAGTAACACTGAAGAATGCACTCATCACATCAGATGCAAGAAGCAGTGTTACTGTAAGCTCTCATGTGCAGACACCCAAAGGATGCTGTGATTCTCCCCCATTCCATCCACATCCCATTTTGATATCCGGCCGTTCCCCGTTGGCCAGTGAGGGACCGCGCTCAAAAAAAAAAAAAAGGCCAGGAAAATAGCGCCCTATCTGATGGACTGAGTGACAGAGAGCTTACCAAGTTCCGTCCTAGCGCGAATACATACATCATCGTCGTGGGAGAATGGTGTCCATGTTCTGTGACATTACCCCGTCTGAAGCTTAAAAAACGGTCTCCGCATCGAACGACGACTTGGTCCGTGGGCAACGGGGTGGGTGGGCTACGGGCACCATGTACGGTGGACTGTGGACATGTGGAGAGACATGGGCACTGGGCAGGTGCTTTGTAAGGTCCCGGCATAACCTTGTCTTTTAGTTGAGGGAGAATTGCTACCCTGAAAGGTCCTCATCTCTGTCTCTGTTTCTCTCCAAAAGACTCTATGGTTCCAGTTTCCATCCGACCTATACCGACACAATGGCTTCTTTCTTTTTCCTCTCTTCTTCGCGGAATAGCCTCCTCTGTTAGAAAAGAGCCTGACCATTGATCGACTCGCCTGCCCGCATCTTCACTTGTGAGCCTCTGAGGTCTGCACAGTTAAGTCACAAGCATAACATCTTGGGCCAGACATCCACATACAACCACCACACAGGCCTACCTAACAGGATACCGAACGGTACACCCTCCCGGACCACAGATCAACCACTGCCCACTCACCACTGCAGCAGCTGAATGAGCAAAACCCCATCAGCGATCAGTGATCAGCCCAAGCGAGACAAGACAAGACGAGACAAGCACCATTCAAGGGAAAAAAAAAAGACAAGGACCCTCCCGTTCGGACACACCCCACGTTTACGACGCTACATACCGTAGCAACGGGAATCAAGTACCCCAGAGCATAACGAACCCTCGAGACCACCTCAACCAAGCACCAAGACTTCCAAGACACGGCCTGATCACGCCGCTTCCCTGTCACAGGTCCCAAGGCCTTCTTTCTTTTACAATATCTTTCTCGGGGGGCAAGACCCCAAAACCACCTTTTCCCCAATATCTCAAGTCGACCTTGACCTTGGTACTTTTGTCTACCTAATTCCCTTTCACACTTCGCCCACATGTCGACGGTCGGCCCCGAGTCCTTTCCCAAGATGGAGCACATCCACGGTGTAGACGTCAGTTGGATGACACACGGGAATCCCAAAGGTTCGCTCTCTTGTATATACACTACACAACACGGTTGGGTTCCATGCCCCGGCCCGCGGGAACACCAACCAACAAGCATCGTCACATCCTACTGCTTACACAACTCAGCCCTTTGTCGCGAACCTTGGTAACAAGCCGTAACTGACACAAACTTCCCATCTACTAGACAAGATCGGCAGGAGAGCTTCTCTCTCCAAGTCATTATCCCAACAGGCGCTCGACATTCCCTACTCTGCTTCTCCCGGCACTTCGACTCGAGAATTTGCCCCAGCGTCGGCGCCAACAACAACCAATGGCTTCAGGACAGACACGTTCAGTGCGCCATCGAGCACACAAAACACGACATCCTCCACCACAACATCCACCACAGCTGTGAAACCGATCCCAATAGGAGGACCATCGCCCGCCGGATCGGGATTCACGAGAACTGGCTCGGACGAAGGAAAGACGCCGCCGCCAATCGGCGTTTCCCCACAGAGAAGGAACTCGTGGTTCTCCAACATCGCCTCCAAGCTCTCGTCCACAAACGGTGCCGCACAAAGCCCGCCTCAAACTAATCCCACATCTCCCAAGAACGCCGAGTTCTCCGTGCCCAAGGTCAATCCTGCTAAGAACGCTGTCCTTCAGCACGCCACAAAACACGAAGGCGACGGTCCCTATATCCCAGCCCCTCCCGGTCGCGCCCAAGGCGGCGTCTTCCACATTTTCCGAAGGCTATCGTCGTCGAACGGAACACTGGGCCCCAACGGAATGAAGGCGCATAATCACGGCCTGGTGGAGCGAAGGGTTTTGAATGTCGATCAGCACAGGGAACGATGTGACATCGACGGCCTAAACCAGGCTAAACTTCGGAGAGTTGCCTTCTGCGTCGACGTCGAGATTGCGCCCATGCCACGATACGGAGACGACGCAGCGAAAAAGACAAATGCAAAGCCTCAGGTGGTAACTACCCATGTAGCGCCAGATGGCACCATCATGGTTACCAACAGGAAAGAGGAGAACAGCAAGGAAGCAGAGGCAGTAGCAGCAGCCAAGGCCGCTGCAGAAACAAGGAAAAGGGAAAAGAAGAAGAAGAGCGAAGAAGAGAGGAAGGCTAGGAAAGAGAAGAAGAGGAAGCTTGCCGAGGCGAACGGTACCATTCCGATGGAAATCCACGTCGATAGCGATTCCTCCGATGACGGCAGTAGCACCGCGCAGCCGCAGCCACAGCCGCAGCAGCAACAGCCCGAGTCCTCCGGTCGCCGGACGCAATCGATGCCGACTACGAACCCCGTCAGGATATACCGCCGCTGTTGTCAACTACGCGAGACGCCAATCCTCAAGAGGATTACCGAGCAGCTCATGGACCCCGCAAATATGGCACCCGAGAAGGGAGTGGTTGAAAAGCTGGACCTTACTGGATATTGGCTGCAGCTACCCGACCTGGTAACACTCGGCGATTATCTGGCCGTAGTCCCGATCAAGGAGGTGATTTTGGAAAATTGTGGTTTGAGCGATGAGGGCCTCCGTGTTATTCTCGCCGGTCTGTTGGCTGCCAGGAAGAACTCGTTCAAGCGACGAAAGCAGCAGCATACAGGACCGGATGGGCTAACACCACAAGGTGGCGTTGTCGAGAGACTAATTCTGAAAAACAACAAGATCGGGGCCGAGGGTTGGAAGCATATTTGCCTATTCGTTTACCTATGTCACACCCTCAAGGTTCTGGATCTCTCTCAGGTTCCTTTTCCCCCGCCGCTGCCCAGCAGCCCCACCACACGCACAGCGAACGATGCGAAGAAGGCTATGGATCTTTGCCAACTGTTTTCAAAATCACTCGGGGAACGCCTCGGGGGGTCAACGCTTACTCTCTTGAGCTTGGGTGAAACTGGAATTACCACAGAGCAGCTTGGGTTGGTCATGGACGGAGTCCTCAAGTGCGGCATCAAGAAGATTGTCCTTGCAAACAACGACATCACAGATCAGGGCCTGGCTCACGTCAAGAGGTTTTTGGCGACGCCGACTTGCGAGGGTCTCGATTTGGGCGGCAATGACCTGCGGGAACATATTGACAAGCTTACGGAGGCGTTGGACCAAGAAAACTGTCCATTGTGGGCACTCAGCTTAGCTGACTGTAACTTGACACCGGCAGCTCTGTCCCAGCTGTTGCCGACGCTGGTCAAGTTGCCCCAGCTACGATATATCGATCTGTCCCACAACCACGAGCTCTTCAACACCGAACCTAGTGCGGTTGCGGTATTGCGCAAGTACCTGCCTGCGATGCCGTCCTTGAAGAGGATACACCTCGTTGACTGCGCTCTCACCCCTGAGCAAGTCATTGCCCTTGCCGAGATTCTCCCAGAGATTCCTGGCCTTGCACATGTCAGCTTCTTGGAGAACCCACAAATCGTGGAACTGACCGATGCAAACACGGATGAGGCGAAGGAGTCGGCCTGTGCGCTGTTCGCGTCGTTGCTCTCTGCCGCGAGGGTTTCGCGAAGCCTCGTCGCCGTGGATATTGAGGTTCCTAACGAGCAGTCGAGCGATCTAGTCAAGGCCATGGCTAAGCAGGTCGTTGCCTACTGCCTTCGCAACATGGGTGAGCACATGTCGACTGTTGGGGATTTCTCCTCTATGACCGGAGGCCTACCAGACTTCCCTGCTGAGCCTGAATACC
Source organism: Neurospora sp. FGSC 6877 (assembly GCA_009805295.1). Taxonomy (NCBI): domain Eukaryota; kingdom Fungi; phylum Ascomycota; class Sordariomycetes; order Sordariales; family Sordariaceae; genus Neurospora; species Neurospora sp. FGSC 6877. The sequence goes on along the minus strand of RAON01000013.1, from coordinate 171,802 downwards.
CCGATGTGCTTCAGCGCCTGGTTGGTGCTGATGTCACTCAGCCCTACGACCCAGAGGAGAACTTGGACATTGCGCCGGATGAGGACTACGTCATTGGTGGCACTGGTGTCGTCAAGGCGTTGACTTGCTGCTTGGACAATTGCGATGAAGAGTTTAGAACACAATCGGGCGAGACCGGCCATGTGCACACTAAGCCTTACGCCCCCGTCGGCAAGGCCAAGGAGACTTCCAAGCACCTGCTGCTCAGCGCAAGAAAGATTCGCACCAGGTTACAGCCCGCCATCCAAAAGGCCAGGGACTCACACGAAGATACCCACGCCTACCATCGTCTCATCTTCCTCGACAACACCCTCAAGGGCATCATCAAGCGTTTCGAAGACGAATTCCCCGACACCAAGGAAGTTCCCGCCTCCACCACCGCCGCCGACTCCGCCTCCTTCATCTCTTCGGGCTCCTCTTTTACCACCTATCCCTACGACGACGCCGAGAAGCTTTTGGGAACCTCCATCTCCTCCATCGACCTCGCCCCCTTCGCCTCCATCTGGGGCGACGACGCCGACGACGCCGAAGCCGCGCAAGCCGCGGCCTTTGGCATCAAGCCCCGCGGCCTTGTCCGCTCCAACTCCTCCCTTTCTCTGTCATCCCGCGCTCTCGCCGACGAAGAAGCCCGCGTGCTCCGTGCCGGCCACAAGTTCCGCTCCGGCATCGTCAAGCCCGAGCATTACATGCTGCTAAACTGCGGCGTGGAAATGATCAGAGCCGACCCGAACCACGCCCGCCTCCTGCACGAACTGTTCGACGAGCTCGACGACGACGAGTACACCAAGATGGTCGAGGAGCGCGGAGCCGTGGAGGTGTTTATCGAGAACAAGGAGGACGTGGTCCGCAAGCTGAGGGAGACGGACCCGGCGCATTGGGATCGGTTTGTGGAGAGCCAGGAGATGGCGAGGAAGAATGTCGAGGCTCCTGTCCAGGGCAATGCGGTGTTGGCGGATAAGTGTGAGGCGAATATGAAGAGTTTGAATGCCGCTGGGACGGGGGCGCAGGGGACGTCGGAGTTGACGATGAGGTTGAAGGGCGAGAAGGAGAAGGAGAAGGTTGCCCCTGAGCAGCAGAAGTAAGGTGTTTAATACGGAGTCGTAAGGATGGAGGAGGTGGGGGTATTTATTGCTGTCAGTTTAAGGCGGGTGGGTGGTGTTGGGAAGGAAGCACATATGGGCGTTTTTAGTGCCGGTTGGGAGTTGGTGGTTTGTTGCAAATGGGAGGTTCTCTGTCAGTAAAAGACAAGACAGCACTTTTTGTTTTGGGAGGGATTTAAGTTGTTTTTATTTATGGAGCTGCTATCGGGCTTTTATCGAGCTCAAGTCGTATCTAGCTATCAAGCAACAACAGCATATTTGTTCTCTTAAGTACTTTGACTTGGGCCTCAAAGTGAACTGAATGAGTCGTAACCTTCCGGATGACAGGTTTTACTACACATAGACAGTTTGATGTAACATTGAACAAAGCTGGATTGTATAAGCTGTCAACTGAACTACGAACTCCTTTAACACCATTAACCATTTCATATCAGGCCGTCCCATCCCTTGCTTCGGTATCTTCATCAATGAACCACAACCTGACCATTACAGAATATTCAAACATTGTTAATTAAGGCCACCTCATCAGTACCCATCCTGCTCCTTCCTGGCATCCCCTGCCACCCCATCTTCTTCCGTCTCTCCACCATTCCTCCTAACCTCCTCATCCCCCCTCAATTTAGCAAAATACCCCTTAATATCCTCCGCGCTCACCGCCCGTCCACTCTCCGCAAACTCCCTGAAAAACGGCTTCAACTTATCCTTCAAATGGTTATAAGCCATCACGCCCTCAATAGCCCTCACGCGATCAATATTCCTCAGGGCACTTTCTCCCCTCTCCAGTAATGACCCGGACCCTTTACTGCTGCCGCCGTATTGGGAACCGTGGTGGGAATGGTGATCGGGGTGGGAAGAGGTTTCGGAAACGGGTGGTTCGTAGGTTTCTTCCTCTTCGAGGAGTTGCGGGTGCGGGAGGAGGAGGGGGAAGCAAGATGGGCAGTGGCAGAGGGAGGAGCGGAAGTGGGGGTGCGTGAAGAAGAGGGAGAATTTGGAAGGGCCGGGGGGAGGTGGGGGGAGGGAGGAGAGGAGGCAGGGTTTGGTTTGGGCGGCTGTGGTTGATTCAGTGGCGGAAGCGTTCTCGCCGGCGGTGGTGGTGATAGTGGTTGTGGTAGGGGTGTCGGTAGTGGTTGTGACGGTGGTCGAGGCTGACTCTACAACGGCGGTGGTTGTGGTTGAGCCGTTGGTTGGGATGGACTCGGTAGTGACGGTGGTGGTGGTTGACTGGACAGTTCCTGAGACGGAAACTTCCTCGGTTTTGGGCTTCTTTTCCTGGGATTCTTCGATGTCTTCATTGCCTTCGTTAGAAGCCTTGCGCTTCTTTGATGAGGCGTCGCCGTTGACCTCGAGTTCCGAGGTGGCGGTGGTGATTTGCTCGACAGGCTTGCTTTCTTCCTCCTTCTTCAGATAGACGGGTGGCAGGAAACCTTCGGTGCCCGCGTATCTCTTGATCCAGGGGTAGGCTTCGACGCACTTGTAGCAGATGAATCCCTCAAAGTCGTCGTAGGCAGGGAACCCAGGCGGCGGAGGCGGGTCATCGTCTTCGTCTTCCTCCTCTGCCTCTTCAGCATTGGCGCCGTTCTGTTCTGTTGTCTCGTCTTCCGCGATGGTAGGTAGGGGGTTACCTTCGGTTTTAACCTCCGTCTTCGCCTCTGACTTGGGCTTATCCTTCTTGTCCATCTTCTCAAACCAATCCGGTCCCAAACCCACGATGCATCCAGGATGGTACCAATCCTCTCCACACCCTCCCGTCTCTGTCGTGCCTAGCCCCAGACACTGGAACATGGTCCCCTTCTGCTCGAACGGGTCATAGTCGCACTCGCAGCCGCAGAACCTATTCCGGAAGTTATGGTTGTACTTGTTGTTCGCATCTGGCTCCTCTGAGTGCACGCCGCCCTTGGTGCCCGTCTCCTCATTGATGCGCAGGTTACACGGGCTCGTGTCCGGGAAGCGTGTGGTACCGCAGTCGCAGGTGAAGTTGCGCTTGGCGAAGATCTCGACGAGGGTGTGCTCGCCGTGACACTGGACGGAGCAGGAGTAGCAGATGCCCGCGGCGTTGTAGGGCGCTTTAGGGTCGGCGGGTGGTGGGTTGCAGGTCAGACAGGAGAAGACAGCCTGGCGGAGAGGGCCGAGGGGCTTGGTGCAGTTTTCGATGCTCTGATGGGAGGTTAGGATTGAACTTAGATGGGGAGGTTAAGGAAAAGGTGGGAGAAGGGATACGCACGTATGGAAGAGCTTCGCGCGCGTCGGCCTCTAGTTGCATTTGGTCGCGGATGAAGCTGGACTATGGTTAGTACTCCGTCCTCTGATGATTCTAGCATCTGATAACATACTCTGCGGCAGTCTGAGAGTTTTCCGACTTCGCGGAGAAGCTCTCAGTACGAGCCTTAGTAGGCGCGACTGGTGCTGGAGCTTCATGGCCGTCCTGGGTGGCCTTGGCGGGCTGTTGCGCCGGTTGAGGTTCCATTGATTTCGCTTTCACGATCAATCTTCGATGGTTGGAGTATCAATATGCTGAACAGAGGAAAGCGTGGAAGATTGTGACAGGGAATGAAAGATGGATTCTGCCCGAAGTATTTAAAGAAGAAATGGTTGCTGGGGCGCGAGGAGGGGGCGTGTTGGTGAAAGCAGACCGTAGGAGAAGGACCGCGCTCACATGTACCTTTGGTGTAAGGCACTGTAGGTTTCCAAGCAGCGCAGATTAAGATAGAGGATCAGTATACCTTCTTGAAGCTACTGGAGATCAACAAGCTGTTCCTGAAGTATTTAACAGATCGTATTCTATGAGTCGCCCCCTTTCCTCGTCATTGTTCACTTGGTCTTTGAGCTTTTGTGACTTTTGGAATCTCGACAGGTCGAATTGGCGTGTAAGAGCAACACCAAGTGGGTCCGGTACGTACTGCCAAGCCCATCAAACCAGCAACCACTTAACGCGACCGTCCTGATACGGCTTAGCGCGTCACGTCTGGCGCGTCTTCCCTTGGCTGCAACGCAAAAAAAAGCAGGGGCAAGGTCGGTCTTGGGTAGGGTCGCAAGCGAATCGCAAGGGCAACATTCAATGGTTCCTCAACGCTGTTTATCTCCATTCCTTTCTCTCACCCCGCAACCTAACCTCTCTCTGGCTGGCATTCTCCATACCAACAACCAGGCCAGCATCTCCATTCTCTTGTTTCTTCCATCTGTAGCTGGCTACAGTACTCTGAGATACCCTCCAACAAGTCGCAATCATGAGGTATGTTCTGCTCTTCTGACACGGCCTCTTCGCAAGTAAACAGTGACTAACTGAACCTCTTCGACGCCAGTTCCCCGCTTCGCGACAACCCGTCCTCTGCCAACCGCGGCGCCGTTCCTAGGGCCACCCGCAAGCGTGCGCGCAACGATAACGATGGTGCTTCCTCGCTTCCCCGGGCTTCGAGCCCCGTCATGCCCTCTTCTCCTCCCGCCTTCCCAGTTGCCCATGGCGTAGATGAGGACGACGACATCGAGGAGGACGTCGCTGCTGAGCTTGAAGACGACATTGACGATCTTGACGAATTGGCCGAAGACGATGTAGATCTGTTCCGCGAAGGCTTCGAGCGCGATTATAGGGAAAGAGACGAAAACGACGCCTACGAAGGAATTGACATCGATGATGAGGAGTACGAGGCCCTCGACCCTGCCGCAAGACGCCGTCTCGAAGCCAAGTTGGCCCAGAGAGACCGTCAAGTCAGGATGGGAATGGGCACTACATACCTTCCTGGTGACGACGACGACGGTGATATCGACCTTAGCAACCTGGAACGCCGCCGAAGAATCCGCTACAATGAAGACCCCGATGTCGATATGGATGGCGACATCATGGACTCGGAACTTCCTCTCGAGGCCCTGATGGATGTCAAGGCTGCCAGCTTGAGCGAATGGATCTCAGTCCCGGCTGTCCAGAAGACCATCCGTAGAGAGTTCAAGGCTTTCCTTACAGAATACACCGACGAGAGCGGTTCGTCCGTCTACGGAAACCGTATCCGTACCCTCGGTGAGATCAACGCCGAGTCTCTCGAGGTCTCTTACGAACACCTCGCTACCGCTAAGGCCATTCTTGCCTACTTCCTCGCCAATGCGCCAACCGAGATGCTCAAGCTCTTCGACGAGGTCGCCATGGAGGTCGTCCTCCTCCATTACCCCGACTACGAGCGCATCCACGCCGAGATCCACGTCCGTATCTTCGACCTGCCCATCCATTATACCCTCCGCCAACTCCGCCAGTCGCACCTCAACTGTCTTGTGCGCGTGAGCGGTGTCGTAACCCGCCGTACCGGTGTTTTCCCCCAGCTCAAGTATGTCAAGTTCGATTGCACCAAGTGCGGCGTCACTCTCGGTCCCTTCCAGCAAGAGTCCAACGTCGAAGTCAAGATCACCTATTGCCAGTCCTGCCAGTCCCGCGGTCCCTTCACCCTCAACTCCGAGAAGACCGTCTACCGCAACTACCAAAAGCTTACCCTCCAAGAATCCCCCGGCACCGTTCCCGCTGGCCGTCTGCCTCGTCACCGCGAGGTGATCCTCCTCTGGGACCTGATCGACAAGGCCAAGCCAGGCGAGGAGATCGAGGTCACCGGTATCTATCGCAACAACTACGACGCGCAGCTCAACAACCGCAACGGCTTCCCCGTCTTCGCCACCATTCTCGAAGCCAACAACATTGTCAAATCCCACGACCAGCTCGCCGGCTTCCGCATGACCGAGGAAGACGAGCATGAGATCCGCCGCCTCTCGCGCGACCCGCACATCGTCGACAAGATCATCAACTCCGTCGCCCCTTCCATCTACGGACACACCGACATCAAGACCGCCGTGGCCCTCTCCCTCTTCGGCGGCGTCGCTAAACAAGTCGGCGCCCACCATATCCGCGGCGACATCAACGTCCTGCTCCTCGGCGACCCTGGTACCGCCAAGTCGCAAGTGCTCAAGTACGCCGAGAAGACCGCCCACCGCGCCGTCTTCGCCACCGGCCAGGGTGCTTCCGCCGTCGGTCTGACGGCCTCCGTCCGCCGTGACCCGCTAACCTCGGAATGGACCCTGGAGGGCGGAGCCCTCGTCCTCGCAGACAAGGGCACCTGTCTGATCGACGAGTTCGACAAGATGAACGACCAGGACCGCACGTCCATCCACGAGGCCATGGAGCAGCAGACCATTTCGATTTCCAAAGCCGGTATCGTCACGACCTTGCAGGCGCGCTGCGGTATTATCGCTGCTGCTAACCCTATCGGCGGGCGGTACAACTCTACCATTCCCTTTTCTGCCAACGTAGAACTTACCGAGCCGATTTTGTCTCGTTTCGACATCCTCTGTGTCGTTCGCGACACAGTCGAACCTGAAGAAGACGAGCGGTTGGCGCGGTTCATTGTGGGCTCGCATTCGAGGAGTCATCCGTTGATGAACACGCAGGACGCCTCCGCTAATGCCGGGGGTGACTCGATGGAAGTCGAACAAGACACGCAAGCCAACGCTGGTCAGGAGACACAGCAAACTGGTGAACACGGCCGTAAAAAGGAAGGCGAGATCCCGCAGGAGTTGTTGAGGAAGTATATCCTTTACGCTAGGGAGCGGTGCCAGCCGAAGTTGTATCACATGGATGAGGATAAGGTTGCGAGACTTTTTGCGGATATGAGGAGGGAGAGTTTGGCGACGGGGGCTTATCCTATTACTGTATGTTTTTTTTTTCTTCCCTCTTCCTTTCCCCTTCCTATCCTATTCCGCCCTTCCCCCTTTCCCTCCTTCACTGGTCCTCTTCCCTCCCCCCTCCCTTTTCTTTACTATATTAACTGTGTAACAAACAGGTCCGTCACTTAGAAGCCATCATCCGCATCTCCGAAGCCTTCTGCCGCATGCGTCTCTCCGAGTACTGCTCCGCCCAGGACATCGACCGCGCTATCGCCGTGACCGTCGAGTCCTTTGTCGGCTCGCAAAAGGTCAGCTGCAAGAAGGCGCTCGCCAGGGCTTTTGCCAAGTACACGCTTAACAGGCCTGGTACTATGGGTAATAACTCCGGTACTTCTCAAGGGCAGGGACGGAGAGGTGGTAGCAGGAGGGGGGTTAGTGCTGCTGCTTGAGGTTTTGAGGGTTGAAGTAAGTGGAAGGATATGAAATCATGTTATTATGAAGGACTTGGAAGATTACACGGTTGGGATTTGTTTGGGTTGCTTATGAACTTTGTACAAGGGCTTGATCAGAGCCGGAGTGGAGGTGTTGGGTATATCATGTTGTATGTTTGCTATTGTTGATGGCATAATGTTAAGTTTTCTTACTGTTCGAGTAAAGTAGAACTCCAAGTGATGAAACCAAAACCTGACATTATCAGCAATCGTATTTGCCTCCATCTATCTAGTGTCGTATCATTCCTTCATAACATCATGATGTAATTCTCCTATTTGTGATACGCCTGTCCCATCATTACCACGCCAACAAGGAGAAAGCAAACAACCGGTCTTCCATCTGATGTGTGTAAAACACCCACCGCTTCTTCAGATTACTGTCATTCCACTACCCTTTCCCTCCCTCGAATGACAGATAGATAATGCTAAACCACACAGCCTTAGTCAATACAGACGTACGTCTGCACGTAATGAAATACAAGACAATATGCTCTTCTCCCAAAGTGAAGCAAACAGTAGTTATGAAAGCGCAAAACGCCAGAAAGTTGTGGTGTCACCACATCCCACTTCCCTTATAGTAATGCATCGCCTGCCTTTGCCACAAACGCCGATCTATGCATAAGAAAAGATCCAGTTGTGGTACCCATAACAATGTGACCGGCCGTAGCAGAAAAATGCTTGAAATATGACTGCTCCTAATTGTCCCATGCGAAATTAAGTTGCAGCTTTGCCACTGGCTTTGCCGATACAGCCAAGCGAGCAGATGGCCAAGGCTTCTGAAAAAAAAAAGTGGTCGCTTAGCATTCCAGTTGAATGCTCACAACGAAAAATAATAGGAAATGTTGGAGGAGAGAAAAGAGGAATGGTCGGAGTAACCTTGATTCCACAGCCCAAAGCGGACTATGCCGCTCCACTTTGTGGCCAATCGAAAGACAACCAGCCGCTGTTCCAAACGGTTATCGAATGGTGTTCAGATCGGAAAGAAACTTTGTCGCGATGTAGCAATCCCATACAAAGGGTGTGATATCCCAGAGCTCATACAGTGGACCCCAAATGATTCGAAATCCTATCCACGGTGGATATCCAGCCAACATATCCGACAGACAAAACCTAGGCACACATATACTTCTGGTGAAGGGGCGGTGCAAGACAGCTGACCCCTATCCGGCAAGACGATATCGACCCGGGATGCAAGGTGAGGAATGCTCCAAGGTGCTTGCTCAAACGTCAGTCATCGTCGTGTCGAACTGTTCCGTGGTCGAAGCGGTCTCCAAGCCCCAGTTGCCTTCGTACACCGTTGCTCCGGCGGTCCTGCGGCAAGCAACCCAGTCAACGGACTCTATCTTCAGTAGATCCTCGGCCGTAGGTCGATTCGCAGGCTCAGGCTGGATCATCCACCGGACAACGCTGTCTAGCGAATGCGGATCATCGGCATCCATCATGAACCTTGGGGGTTCCTGGAGCTCGCTTCTCTTTTGCGCACCAAACAAGTTGCTCGGGTCATATGTGACTGAGCTGAAAGAAAACTCGCGATGTTCCTGACTGGCAGAAAGGTCACCATCATCGGTAACAGTCTGTGCATCCCGGACAATACCACCAGCATCACTCGAGGTAAGACTAGGCACAACCGTCAAATCGCCATTTCGAAGGGCCTGCCATGTGGGACCGTTGTCGGGAAGATAGACATTGCAAGCAATCTCCAAGATGATAAGTCCGAGAGCAAAGATATCGGCTGGCTTGTCGTACTGTCCCAACAAGATCTCAGGTCCAATGTACTCTCGGTCACCTTCGCCCTCGACCCCTTTGGGAGCCGGCCATGGGACTGCGAATCCAAAGTCGCCGATCTTGAGATAGCCGTCGAATCCGATGAAGATATTGGCAGGTTTCAGATCCAGGTGAATGAAGCCAGCGCCGTGAATAGCGGAAAGTCCCTGAAAATCAATCAGTTAGCATGCCATTGTTGGAGATTCGGAAGCAATTCAGCCTACCTGGCTTAGTTCAAGCAATGTCTTCCAGATGCGGAAATCATCCATCCTGCCGTTCTGTCCAACTTCTCTGAGGAATGCGTCAAGACTGCCTTCAGTGCAATACTCAGTCTGGATGTACAGACATCCGTTTTGTTCCCAGCTGTCGACATAGTGCACGATCTTGTCCGAAGTACTCAGCGCCTTCAAAACGTTGACTTCGCGCATCTTGTTTTCGCGTTGCTTCTCACTATGGCCAGAGAAAGCGATCTTCTTGACGGCATAGACCTTCTCTACCTCGGGCGTATGTCTGCCAGGAGTTGATGTATATGAAGAAAAGGAAGGCATTGGGGAGCGTTGGGCAACACGATACACTTGGGAAAAGGCACCACCCCCAATCACCTCAACCTTGTCGAAGCGACTATACAGTGCTTCATCGACATTTTTGGGGGCATTCAAGTTTTGGGGCGTAGAGCTGAGTCGACGGTTCTGCCCCTTGGCAAGTGGCTGCCCTTCTGGTGTTGCTGACGGAAGTTCTGGGCCGACGAGTGTTGTAGGTGTCGACGGCGACCGGACAAACTTGATATTGCCTCTGCGAGCATTTGAGATGGACAGATAACTTCCGTCGGGCGGGCCCATAGTTTCCGAAGGTGTCTTAGGATTCCTTGGATTCAAAGGGCTAGCTGAATCAGGTGTATGCCTTTCTGAGGCTTCCACTATGGTGGGGTTGGTCTTGACGGGGGCAGGAGTGGTGAAGGAGTTGCCACGTCCGCGGCGCATGGTAAAGGAGGGAAGAGACTGGCTCATCCGCGGCGAGTCTTTGACGCCGTCCGGAAGAGGTTCACCGTCGGCCGTGGTGGGACGATCTGTCTGCCCATTGCTGTGAGGACCTAGTGGACTTGTAAACCCGAAGCTTGAGCTCGGTGTGCTGTGTTCCTTGCCAATGCCGAAAGCAGACGCAGAATGCGTAAACCGTGTGGCAGTGGGGGTCATCTGTGCCTGTTGCGGGTGTGCTGGCGTTGATTGTGACTTGAAAAGACTCTTAGTCGGTGTTGGCGGGGGAAAATCATCGGACTCAGGTGAGTCTCCTGCATCCTCGCCCTCAAAACTCAACAGACTTGCTCTTCGAAGGTTATTTCCACGAATTTGTTTGAAGAACAGACTTGCGGATCGGTCCTGGGGAGCGAATGGGCTGCCGCGCGGCGTGCTCGAAGTATCAGGAAGAGGGGTAGTTGCAGTGCCAAAAGACAATCTGGACTGGCGCCTGGCACTTCCCAGCGGTTTTGGGGGAAACGTTGAAGAGTCGTAAGGCTGCTTCTTGCAAGGAGTATCGGGCATAATCCCGGAATTATCTCCAGGACGCTTAGGCGGGCCAGCCTCGGGGTTTCGGTTCATCTTGGATACCAGTCCTGTTGACATGAAGGCAGCCTGAAATGGCTTGGCTCGCTTGTATTTTGGTGTAGCCACGGGCGGTGGGATCTTTGCACCTAGGGGGCGAGCTCCCAGAGGCAGTGACTTTGAGAAGTTCAGAGGTACCCTGGGCTTTTCGCCTAAGCTCACAGGAGGGTGCGTGGGCGACTCATCGGGGAGGCTAGAGCCGGACGAAGACTGTGTGATAGTCCGAGACAAGGGGTGACGCTGGGCTGGCGGCCGAGGAAGCGGATGAACCGAGGCGCTTGGCAAAGGCGCCTGAGTAAAGGGGCTGCCGCGGTCATCAGGCGGGAGGTATTGATCGAGGGACAGCCTTGGCCTGGTCCGGGTTGTGCTAGTAGCAGGAGCAGCAGCTTTTGGTGCCTGGTTTAGCTGTTTCTCTCCAACACGCCGACCCAATGAAATGCGTTGGTCATCATGGCGTTGCTGTAAAGTACTCTTGCGGAGAGAGGTCGTTCGTTTGGGTAGGCTCGAAATTTCAGGCGAAGCCACGGAATCCTGAGGCGGGGTGGTACGGCGAGTGGACGACCGCAGTTCGTATCCTTTGGGTGCATCATCATCGGTGTCGAATGGGTGCGATGTCGCTGGAGGGTCATCGAGGAGGTTAGCCCCGAGACCCAGACTGCGCCGCTTAGGGACTGGGCTTCCCAGAGTAGCGTGGTCCATGATCAGTGTCACCTCGGTATGGTGGACAGGGCTTGCCACGGGGCTTGCTATCGGGCTAGGGCTGCGCGAGGAATGGCTTCCGCAGCGGGGACGGGCTTCAGGAGCCGAGACGGATGGTGGGATGGGGTTGCCCGAGTCCCTGTGGGAGCCAAAGCACCTTCTCAGGGGACTCTTTTGGGACATTCGTGACCTGGATAACGGCCTGTTGACCGGTCTAGAAGGTCTCAATGAACGGGCCGAGAGACGGTCGCTAGGCTTGAGCGGAGTAGAACCTTCACCCAAAGGTCGTTGCGAGAGTGAAACAGCGAGTGAGGAGAGGGACTGTGGTGAACCGGCTGGCGTAGTCGAAGCTTGGCGAGCTCTGGAGGGTGATCGTGCAATGGATCTTCGTAAAGATCGAACGGAATGGATGTGTGTCGGCGAGGGTAGGGTAAGCGTACCCCCACTCCCATTCGGATATGACATATCTTGGACAGCAGTCAATGTCTGTCTTTGTTGTTGTGTTGTGGGAGGTGATAGGAGCCCGTTTGAGGGACAGTCGTAAAAGGAAAGACTGAGTGGTCAACCTGGAATTCCAGACTCCGATAACCTAATGAAAAGGCGGCGTGATGTCGTGACTTAAGAGCCGTTGAATGGTCAGGTAGTAGCATAAATCGAGAAGTTGAGAGAAACCAATAAAATCGAGAGAGATGGAACCTGAGCGAGCCGACGGGAATTTGTCACAAGAACACGTCAGATGTTGAGAGGCGAGACCAGTTCATTCCCAGACTAAGTCTGGCATCTTCGAGGCAGAAAGTGCTCCCGATGTTTTTCGCTCCTTCCTCCAATGTTGCTCCAAATCCTGATCTTCTCTTTCTGTCGGGGTACCTAGTTCTGGTCCAAACTCCTTCCTGCACCTAGCGACTTGCAATGTGCATGTCGCCAACTTTGGGAAGTTGCACTCTTGCGGCCAAGAGGCCGATCGGGGCAACTGCGCAGGTGCTGTGCAGCGCGCACTTGACGAGGCAGCCTCGGTTCGTCGGTGAGTTTGTGATTGCCTCACTCCAATGTTTCGGAGTGTTGATGTAGTGAGAGACGGGTTCTGCGCGGTATCAGGCCGTACTGAATGTAATTCGATATCTGGTATGGGCGGCGGGGAGGATTGTGATCGCTAGGGGTGGGGCACGCGGGCGCTGACGCAAACAATGGAGGGAGTTTAAATGCTAAACCGATAATAATGGACAAGTGATCGCCGTCCAGAATTCGCTGAGGAATACCAGAGCGCCGTAAGGTATGGGATGAGAATGGATCGAAATCCGAGACCGAAAGCCAAGGGTTGGATATGGAGGTTGGCAAGGTCGATGGAGGTTGTATCGTATGAAGATTGTACGGGCAGTGAATGGGCGCACAAGAAAGTGCAGGTGACAGGGAACTTAACAAGATTCACCTGCAACCCTGGCCGGATTGTTTACTAACGCTGGGGCACTGCAACGTGCTGCCAATTGCTCGTGCCAATTTGTACGCGTTGTGCAGGCGCGTTCGTCCACTTTGCGCAGGTGCGCGCCATTGCAGTGAGAGAGTGGCAAGGGTACCAAGTGGCAGCGTGCCTGCCTTAGCTCATTGCACTGTAACCCCAATGTCCCGCTTATTTCGACCGTGATGATGCACCTTCTGCTTGCTCTTTCCAACATCGAAATCAGATTTCACTGACAGACGGAGGCTGTTTCGGATGGGTGCATCCATTCCTTTTTCCCAACACGGGCCTTCAAGTTTCTTCCCATTGACAACGAATGGAATACAATGGGCGTATTCACGCCTCAAACCCTTGCTGCATCAGACAGAGACAGATCTCTTGTGTGGATCTTGCAACCTTGTGGGACGAACTGCGGAGCTTCACCGCTCCAGCCAGCTATGCCGGTAGCAAACGCGTGAAAAGGAGGGCAGCAAGACACCAACAGAATGTCACGAGGTCGATACAAAATCAGTCAGTCACGTCGCCTGGGTATGGTCTTCCACTCCCCGTCCGTTGGTTCTTTCGCTCTTTCCATAAGAGATCTAGTGATGGACAGGCGGCAGCTGCCAGATCTTCCTTCCTCTACACCTCTGCATGAATATAAAATGTTAGCTCGGTTTTTGCGAGTGGCAAAGAACCTTAATTTTCGCACAAGAAATGGCTTTCTTGTCGTCTGCCTGCTCTCTGTTTCTTGTAGGATCGCCGTACCAAGCTAACATTTTACATCCATGCAGACGTGTACGACGGGATCCTGATCATCTGGCCCGGACCAATCAGACAAATTGTTCGCGGCGGCTTGCTAGGATCTTTTGGCCCGTTCGCCAATGGGGAGTGGGATCGAGAAGTCGTTTTGAATCCACATTTGGCAATCGATTCCACATCCAACTTTGCGAAGGAGAGATTCAAACCACATCAAAACTTTCCGCTGCACGAGCTTGTATGCGGTTGTCTCTGGCTGTCCAGGCCAGCGTCCTCTAAGATGATATCAGTCACTCTCTTCCATGCCTTTATTCAATTTTATTCACTTCCCTGTCGATCGTCCAACGGCAGCAATATCCCGGCACTCTCTCTCAACTTCAGGCCATTTGGGGAATGCGGCAACTTTTCAATTCAACTTCCACGAGACACAATGGGAAACCTCCCATGACCTGCATTTCACTGTCGATCGAAATTGGGGCTTAGATTCTTCTTCAATGCCCATCTCCTTGGTCTTTTGGGTATTTCCCTTACTTCTGGAGACACGGGTATTTCTGATCTTCCACTTGTCGATGACGCACGCTGTCAACAAACTCCATGCAAGATCCACATTCCATAAAGCATGTACCATTTCCCCTTTGTTTCTCCTTCGGGTCAGTCCGTTGGTCCCTTGAGACGTTTCTCCTCATTCCTGGAATTTCAGGGACTCAGAATCTGAAGGACCAAGCCACTCGCCCTATGGGCTTGACGCAGGGCAGCGGGCATGAGGAACGGACGTCATGGTACCGAAGTACGACCTTTTCATCCTTCATAAGACAGCCAATCAGAGATGGATCCTGGTTCGGATCACGGACCACCAGCGTTACACCGCGGTCTGCGTGGCAGCTGCCGGCAACAACTCACCTCCCAGCCAGCCAACAGAGCCTCACATCCCCGCAAAGTTTAATCGCAACATGGTTGTCCCAACCTCACATTCGCGTCTCGTTTCGTTTGATGTTTCAACGTTAACGAAACGTATCGTTGGAACAGAGTAAGATTCTGGATTGGCCAATCAAGAATTCGGGATGAAACAGGCGCGATTGGTACAAAAAGATACTGCAAGCTAAGGTCATTCCTCGTTTCAGCTACTGCACATGGAAAAAAAGAGGTCATGGCCGCATGGCCAGCTGAATGAACGACCACAACATGCTGCCAATGGCGAAAAGCCGGCCCCGGTGAAACCAGGTACGGTTCAAGCGGATTGACAGATTTTACAGTGAGAAGAAGGAGACGCCGCCAACCAACGAAGTCTACCAACCAACAGATATGACCTAGCATGATACAAGCTCGCGCGGCTAAGGGTATCGCCATGAATCAGGGTCCGATGATGTCTTCCCTGAGTTATGCTCAAAATAACTGCGGCTACGATTGTTCGGTCATCTGATTTCCATCAGTCTTTCGAGTCGGGCGATCACTGCCTCAGAGGCTAACTGACATTGGACCGCCCGAACAACCAAACAAATCTCTTCGAGTTTGCCAAGCGAGGAAGCCTTGCTAATTTGATAAGTGAGAGTCTACCTTATACATGAGGCTTCTGCCCAAGTATAAGGGGCCCACCTCTACTTCAAACCAAACAAGAGTGACTATCCGAGCATTGAATTAAAGTTGAGCTCCCAAGACCAAGTCTATGACCGAACCTAATCAAACATGGGCATGAATGTCCATATCCACTTAAGGTGTAATCACTCTAATTGGATATGAGCACGCTCCAAGATAATTCGAGTGACGCTCGTAGTCTCCAGGTATGGGCTCCTATGACTTTGACATTTGTGTATACGGAGCGGAAGATGTAAGTCGCAAATCAATAACAATAGTCCCTTTTCATTGTAGTTGGCCACTTGGAAAGAACTTAAATCAGTATTTCCTAGCCTGATAGAAAGTCCCTCGGTCTTAAACATAGCCCACAGACTCGATGTGTAAATGCTTAAGCCTCGCCATATCGATAGGCGTTGGGAACTAGCAACGTTAACAAAAAAATATGACATGGTAGACCTTCAACCCCCTTCTAACTACCCCCATCACCATTATAATAGCCCTGACTCTCCCATTTCCGCCATCATCACCTGTTTTCTTATCATCATCGACCCTCACGGGGTTGGGTTGGCATCAGCAACGACTGCATACGCCCAGAAGTGCGAGCAACAACGCGCAAGATGTAAATCATTTATGGCTCATTCTACGCCTAGGCGACAAAAGCGACAACAATCACTCTCGCACCTCCCCACAGGATTAGGATTCAGCATCAGCATCAGAACCCTGCTCTCTCAGGACCTGGACCGCTTCTTACACCTCCCTCCCCCTCCTCCCTCCTCCTCCGCCTTCCTCTTCCTCTGCCCCTCCATTCTCATCTCCATCTCCCTCTCTATATCCATCTCCATCTCCTCACCCCCCTCGCCCCTTGGAAACCCTAAGCCCACCGCGTCCTAACAAACTCAACCCACTTCCCGATATCCTCCACCGTCTCCAACATCTTGCCCAAGTCCTCCACCCGCCTCTCCCTTCCGTTCGGCGCCACACTGTTCCGCTCGTCCAGCACGTTCTGCGATTCCACGTGTACCTGGCCGTTTTCGCGGATCTCGAGTACGACGATGGCGGTCTCGGAGGCGCGGAAGGGGAAGGCGATTTGCAACCGGGGAGCGTGCACCATTGTGAGGTTGATGTCGATTTTGATTGCTTCTGGGTCGGGTCCAGAGGTAAGGGTGTAGGTGTTGGGGAAGGCGTGGTTGTTGGGACCGCCGGTGGGCGGGATTTGGGTGTTGAAGTGGGAGGTGGGTTGGGAGTGGGCGGCTTGGGAGGGGAGGGGCTGGGACTGGGAGGCGCCGTCGATTGACATGGGTACTGTGCCGCTGAGGTTGTGGCTGTGGTTGGGTTGGGAGACGGGGTCGATGGACATGGAGGTGGAGGTGTCCATTGGTGATGGGGCGTCGCTGTCGCTGGGAGATTTGATTGTGGCGGGGGAGAGGCTCATGAAGCGGTCGAATTCGTCGCGGTTTGTGGTGGTCTTTTTGGAGAGGGTGTCTGGGTGGATGGTGGCTTGGGGAGGAGTCCGTTTCGGACCGGTGTCGTCCTTGAAGCTGTTTTCTAAGAGGGTGGAGAGGAAGGCGTATTGCCTGAGGTAGGGCAGCATGGCGATGAGGTGCTGTGGGTGTGAGAAGGAGGCCTCGGTTAAGGTCTTGCCATATACTGGTTTGTAGATGTAGAGTGAGTTGGCATGCTTTCTGGACAACCAAGCTGGTGAACCTGATAACTGGTACTTGATGTCCTTGGTGTAGTGAATCTCTCGTGGTTCTGTTGGATCGTAGTAGCCACCGGGTGCTATAGGGAACACGAGGTTGTCAAAGGACTTAGACACATCCATGGCTGGTATACCAATGCCCATACTCCGAAGCTGTTCCCATAGACCAAAAGAGATATGGATAGGAGGATCAAAGGTGGCGCTAAAAGTGACCGAGGGCAGACGAGGGCCCAGGAGAGAATCCCCAGCCTTTTCAGGATCTGGTGGAACGAGTGTATTTTCGGGCTCCAGCCAGTGAACCATAGGACCCGTTTGTAGATCTCCAGGAATATGAGGCCTCTCAACATTCTCGGAGATCCAATGGTGAGAAACCCGAACCGGATGGACGTTCACATCGAGATTCATGTTGATGGGGGCACATCCGACAAGGATTCCCCAGATCTTTTCGTGCTTCTCAACATACGCAGCCATCTGCGGGTTTGCTGGGGGTTGAAGATGCTTGTCTTTCCAGTAGTCAATTCTCATGCCTACTTTGCCCCTGGCGTTCATAGCAGGAGTTCCGCTGCGTGTGCAGAGGACGATGTTGCGAAGATACTCATCACTCCGTCCAGCAAGGGACGAATCCTCGCGAACCTTTTGTAGCTCCCACTGATACAACCGACTCAGACTGTCGAAGACTCCGGCAATAGCCTCGTACAGGTTAAGTACCGAGGCAATGCTCAGCTTATCCAAGATGGCTAAACGCTCGAAGTTTACAGAAAACTTGTCGAGCTGCTTGGTCAGTGGACTTTGACCGGGCTGCAGCTTGAGGTTCTCCAGAAGAATCTTTCCTGCATCTTCGGCGTGCTTGTTGACACTCTCCGAAGACTCGGGGAAAGCCAAAGCAAGTGACTGGACGATGTTGTCTGTAAAGCCTATGAGAAGCTCGAGGGCTGAACCAGCTATGATAAGGGTTCGCTTCGACTCTCCGGCGATATGCTCATCCCACATGCAGTCCAGTTCTAGCTTTTGAGCCAGTCTCTCGAGGCCGGCTTCGCTGACGTAACCGCGGTTTTGGCTGAGGATGGAGATGACTTCATCTAGCCGTTTGGCCTTTTCATCCTCGGTGTTCCTCCCAACTTGAAGGCCAGCTAGACCACCCAGGCTCTTAAAATCCAGGTCAGACAGCTGCAAGTTGCTAAATGCAGCGGCAGCAGAGGGACTGTCAAAGCTGACAGCGCTGGTGCTGGTAGGATGATTTAGCAGGGCAGCAGCCGAAATGGCCGGGGACTTCTTAACTGCCTGCGGCGAGAGACGGGAACCGTGAGGGGATAGAGCAGCGTGAGCCATGGAAAAGGGTGTTGATACAGGAGGAGTGGCTGCTGCTCCATGTTGTGTCTGGGAGGGCGTCCTTCCGCTCCCCTGTTGGGAAAGAGTATGCTTCATGGGGGTTGACGTGGTCATCTTGCCGTTTGTTTATGAGCCTTTGCCGTCCTGGGCAAGACTTGGAAGGTCGGTCTCGAATATCTCGCTGCCTCCTCCGAATATGCAGTCGTAGGCGCTCTTTCAGTCGGTATTGAAATGTGTCGACAGTTGGCAGAGCGTAAAATAAATTTCTCTTCAGTTGTTGAGAGTGGAAAGAGAGCTCGAAGTCCGTCGAAAGTTGACAGACAACGGCCAATCAATTGAGACCAAAACCTGGGAATGTGAATCGTGGAGGGTCAGTCTTCCGAGTTCTCTCTGCTGCTCGTGTTCCCAAATAATGATAGTGTTGATTGATATGGGCCTGCCCAAAAGACCACTTCCAATGGATCAATATGATGATTAAATGCGTGTTGAATGGCTATTTCACCAAACAAATTATGTTTGACGGGAGTTTTTGGAAGTATGAGGGAGAGGGAGCAAGCAGGAACGAAGACGAGAGGCCGAAGTGAAGTCGGCGATTGCGTGGTGTTGAAGGGCGTGCACGGACCCCTGACTGCCCTGCCTTCCATCGCTGCCCGTGTGCCCGTACTGGTAGGCGGCCAACCCACTGTAACTGCCTCTGGCTTCAGCGGTTCTTCACTGACTTGAGCAGGCCAGTTCCCACCGGCAGGCATGACGGGACGGGAGGTCAGCTCCTTGCAATGCAACAGCAAGTGGAAAGTGCCTCTCGACAATCAACAATGTCAATAAGACAAAGTGGAAACCTCCCAGCAACAAACATCCGTCTTCTTCCTCTTCTTCTCAACCATCTCCCGTTCTCGCGCACGACTTTCCACGGCCAGTATACGTCTCGATTAGCAAAAAATAGCTCAAGTAGCCGAGTTCAGTACCAACACGCGCTAGCTATCAACATCACCATCGCATAAACGCAATTGTCCATCGACCAAAGCTGCTCCTATCCTTCATCCCGATCACGACGCCAGATACGGTCTCATCGTTACGCCTACATACGTTGCGGCATCAATAACTCTACCGTCACAATAGTGCTGGGACGCTCTACGAGTCGCCCCCAATTGGGCTCAGACAAGGACGACGAAGGTTCAGACAAAGACACAGGCGCATCCCCAGATTCGCAACAGTTACTGGAAACCACGACAGGGAAAACAGCCCGGTTGGCCAGTAGAGCTCCTCTGGACACTTCACCGAACACAAGCTCTCCGTTCATCCACGGCTCTGCCTTGACTCCAGAGCCTCAACGCCGGCGGCGAGAAGGCTCACAGAAGGAGAATCACGACCCTGATCGTGCCCCTTCTTCCAGCACACCATCCCGTCAACGTAGACAGATTCTGGAGCCGCTAAGCCTTGAATGGATCCGTGGACAGACGCGAACGAGTACATCTAAGGACTAGAAACCTGATTCTGCTGCGACTTCGGATCCTTCACCAACACCTCCCCCTTCGCCGAGGCCCCGTTCCGCAAGCCTAGTTCCATCTCCGGGCACACCTCGTTCTTCGAGTGCACGCCGTTCTCCAAGCACACCTCGTGCGTCTGAAACACCTCGCCTTGACCTAGTTCGAGAGATCAGTGGCGATAACGTTGCTCAGACCTTGGAAGCTGCCAGTGCTTATGCTGAATTTGTCGAGGACGTAAAGGATCCAAAGTCTGTAACCCGACCTCGTGTACTGAGATCGCCTCTCCCTACTCCGCGCGAACTTCCAATATCATCAAGAGGCCGAAAAAGAGCCAAATCGCTTTCAGTCGGAAAAAGATCGAAGTCAAAGCCCAGAGACAAATCAGAAGCAACAGACGAAGAAGAAGAGGACATGAACGGCATGCACGCTGGTAACATGCCCGCCGCCATGGTTGGCCTCCCCACACCGGCAGGACACCAAGCCGAGCTAAATTACATCTATGGCCTGGTCGAGGAGTTGAGTCGACAACTTGCGCAGAACCAACACGCCCTAGAGGAGGTAGTCTCAGGCGTTGGTAAAGTGCGTGGGCGGGCAAGGTCACAGTCTCTCACCAATGACGAACTGCTCAATGCCGCAGGGGAAGAACTCAAGAGTATGCTCCCCCGTCCTCTCATATAATATGATCATAGCTGCAAGCCTGCTAACTCGTTTGGGGAATTTCAGACCAAGATGAAAACATAGACCAACTAGTGTCCATTCTCACCGAGGCCCTTGAAAAGGCCAAGTTTTCCCGGGACGCCAACGCCGCCCTCCTCTCACAGTACTCACAAGTCATGTACACCATGCTCAAGAAATTTCACGAGTACAAGGCCAAACATGTCCAAGATGTGGCAGCCTGGCACCACTCATACCGCGCGCAACTAGCCGAGGCGCGCGCCGAGAATTGTCGACTCCGCGAGCAGATTTGGGAAATGCAGGCGCATGCCGGCAAGGCCAACGAGCTTGTGCGCAAGTTCCGCGCCGAGTACGACAAGGACGAGAAGCGATGGGAGCGTACGGTGGATGCCAAGGCCATGAGGCAGGAGCTACGGTTCTGGAAGAGGATGGCGATGCCGGAGCTGCCGGATGACGATGAGTTCTGGAGTGATGACGACGATATCATTGATAGGGCTGAGAAGGAGAGGCAGAAGGAATTGCAGAAGTTGGATGCTGAGCAGCAGGCACAGGCTGCTCAGGCTGTTGCGGAGGAGGCGGCTGCGAAAGAGGCTGCTGAAAGTAGTGGTTTGGGAGAGATGAGTGGGAGTAATGGTTCTGGCGTGACGGGGGTACCGACGGAGGTACCGCAGCCGCCAGTTTCCTGAACGTACGGCTTGAGCCCGTCAACTTGGTCATCTGTTTTTCGTGTTCAGCGGCGTTATCGGGGACTACTTCTGCATACAGTATCTATGAGTGGGAAAGTGTGTATACAATTAACTCGTAAGCGACTATTACAAGCGCAATAAACGATACCCTTGAAGTTCAACTGGTGGAGTCCTAGATGCTTCAGGTTTAATAGACCACGTGGAAGGAAGAGACTAGGCATTTGGTTTGATCTACGTCCTAAGAAGCTCTCACGAAGAAGCTTTCGCGGGTGTAGTTTTGGCTGTTTATAACGTTGCGCTAGCCAGCATCAATGACAAGCACTATATAACGGCTGACTCCCGCGTATATGGCTGTCCGTAACTATGCATTGAAATTCTTTCACGTCTCTTTATGTAGTGCTTAGTGCAGGGCGGAAGCAGCTTGAGCTGTGGATCTCGTTGAACGGTCAAGCTGTGGAAGTATTCATACAATGTCAAACTTATGACTTCTATCCTATAGATAAATACAGTTTTTAGGTTGCTGCCCTTTCTATCCAAATCTTCATAAACATCCAAAAGCAAGATGGACAACACTCAGAGACCAGATGCTCGCTGCCAGTCTCGACACCATCACTTCAAGCCTCCATCCTCCCATCATGTTCCGCAATCGCCTCCTCAATCTCTCTCTCCTCCTCCGGACTCACTCCTCCCGCCGCCCAACCCGTCCCCGCCTGCACTAGCAACACAACTACGCACAACACCGCCGCGCTCTGATAAAGCGTCCTCAACGCATTCTCATAACCCCTCACAGCTACCACCCTCTCCGCCACCGTCAAGAACGACGGCTCGTGGACTCTGGCGGGACTACCCACCAAGACGATAACCAACTTCTCTATCCTCTCTCTCGGCAACATCCTTCCTTCGCCTATGCTCTCAAACCCTCTATACAACGAAGCCCGCAGCTCCCTCCCAAAGATTCCTCCACCGATAGCTGTACCAAAAGACCCCGCAAACCCACGGAAGGTGGCCAACAGGCCCGTAACAATAAAGTGCTCCCTCACATGACTCAGATGTAACAAATGCGCCATGGTATAATTCACCGCCGCGCCCGTCGCCAGTCCGTTGACGAAAATGACGGCTACGTACCAACTCATGTGCGTCGCTGCGTTGCTCACCCACCCCATCGCCAGGATCGCCAAGCCAAAGATACTCATGGACAACAAAGAAGGGAACCAGTACCCTTTACTCGTATGGTCCACGTGCGTCATGTGCAGCCAGCCGACCAGTAATCCACCTGTTCCAAAACCTAGGTTGGTCGGGATCAGAATCGATCCCGCCAGGGCCGGACTGGCGCCGTGCACTGCGAGAGCAAAAATGGGCGCGTAGAAGAGCACCGTCCAGCGCGCGGACATGAAGCCTAGCTGCGAGAGACAGGAGAGCAAGATACCGCGCGAGCGGAGGATGCGCAGCGGGATGATGGGGTCGGTGGCGTAGCGGGCTTCGATGAGGAGGAATAGACCAAAAGTGAGCAACGACGAAAAGAGGGGCGTGTAGTGGATCCCCGTGCGGCCGGAGAGTGAGTAAAGCAGGAGAACGATGGTGGTGGTGAGGGTGACGGCGCCGGCGTAGTCAATCTCTTTCAGTTTTTGGAGGTTGGTCTTCTCTGCGTCTCCCGGGGCCAAAGGTTGGCCAGTGGACATGATGAAGGAGGGAATACTGGCGTAGACTCCCAAGCCGCCGAGGAGACCGAGGGGCGCTTGCGCCCAGAAGAGAGCGCGCCAGCCGATGACGGGCAACAAAGCGCCGAAGACGACGGCGCCGGTGGACATGCCGATTGTGAAGCCCGCGTTGGTCAGGCCGATCCAGACGCCGCGGCGGCGCTTGCTGGTGAGTTGGATGACGAGGATTAGGGCCAGGGTCATGATGCCGCCGCCACCGATGCCGACGAGGACGCGGCCGAACATAAAGACGGAAAGGGTTCGGGCTTGGGAGGTGACGAGGGCGCCGATGGAGAAGAAAAAGGAGGAGACCAGGATCATGAGGCCGGGGGTGAAGATGGTGGATAGTCGGCCGATGAGGGGCGCCACGGAAGAGGAGGTGATGAGGTAGACGCCGGTGAACCACATGGCTTGGTCGTAGGCGTCGAGATCGGTTGCGATGGTGGATTGGATGGTAGAGATGCCGGACATGTTGCTTGCTTTGATGATGTTAGCATCTGCCTAGTAAATTAGGACATGTAAAGAGTCCTACCTTGAAGGAAGATGAGAGCCCACATGCTCAGGGCAATGGAAAGACCCCGGGCAAATCCAATGGGCTTCTCATCTTGGAGTGGTGATGGTGGTGGCTCATTGCCGATGGTGTAAGAACTGGCTGTCTCGGAGTTGAGAAGAGGGGTGGTTTCCGGTGCTGAAGCTGTGAGAGTTGGTGATGAGCTCACATCGTTCTCATCGATGTCGCCGTTGTGACGACGGCGGTCGTTTGTTTCGAAGGCCATGGCGGTGACCTTTGTTCTCCTGATGTTGAGTTGTCGTTGTCGTATCAACCCTTATCAGAGAAGTGTTGTGGAGATAAGGTCACCTCTTCGAGGACATTGATCAAAGAGAAGGAGGAAGAAACAGATATCACAAAGTCTTGGGAACAGAAGTTCATCCCATCATCTGTTTCCTTTGAAGATGAAGTAACGGTGAGGTTAAGATTTCCATTACCTGAAAAGTCCAACGTCAGTAAAGGAACCCACGCCCAAACGCGTTGTCTGATTGGTAGTAAGCGGGTGCAACGGGGATTAAGAGCGAAGTACATTATTAATCGCTTTCAAACGCCTTCCAGATCCAGACGCCGAAGTGCCAGATTGCCGGGTTTTTGTACCTGAAGGAAATGCGTTGTCAGTGGGGCATGGGGTGCTAGCACAATGGTTCAGTCATGCCTGAGTCCGTGAACATGGATAAAAGAGACATTGCTGAATGTTGAACATCATGTCGTGTAAAGTCGTTGACGGTTGCACTTGTGCGGAAAAGAGATGCCGGATGCAGGTCTCAGATCAACAGTCACCAACCCTAACCCCGATCTTAATTTCTGGAAACCTTTCCCCAGTCTTGGCAGCTCCCCATGTCCGTCAGTGCTAAGACATTTCGACTTGCAGCTCCGTCGATCGGCCCCGGGGACTCCATCGCGAAATGCCCCACTGTCCCGAGACGTCGACGGGAATGGCATGTCTCTGACTTGACTTTCGAGTTCCACCCCGATTACTCGATCATTACTCGATGCAATCCACTTGGTGTTGTAGGTCAATGACTGTTTTTATATCAGTGAATATCTTCACTTGATCACTTGACATTCTCTCTCACTCATACAAACCACTCAGACCACTCAGACCACTCAGACCACTCCCCTCCTGTAACACCACCACCAGACAGATTCCCAGACCCAATGGCCCTCAAGGACTCCTACCTCCTCCCCGCCGCGGCGGACATGCACGTCCACTTGCGCAACGCCCCCGGCCCCATCGCCGAGCTGGTCACCCCGACCATCCGCAAGGCCGGCATCGACACCGTCTTCGTCATGCCCAACTTGGCTCCTCGCCCCGTCGTCACCGTCGATGAGGCTCTTGAGTACAAGAAGGCCCTCCAGGCTTACGACCCCGAGGTCAACTACCTCATGTCTCTCTACCTCCACGAGAGCATCACCCCCGAGGAGATCCGCAAGGCCAAGAAGGCCGGTATTGCCGGTGTCAAGGTATGTCTCTTTTCCCTCCATCCCCCTTCCTCATCCTCACTCAACTCAACTCACTAACACCCCCCTCCAAGGCCTACCCCCGCGGCGCCACCACCAACTCCCAATGGGGCGTCCTCTCCTTCGACCCCTTCCACTCCGTCCTCCAAACCATGGAAACCGAAGGTCTCGTCCTGAACCTACACGGCGAAATGCCCTCCTCCCCCGCCGATAACGTCACCGTCATGAACGCCGAATCCAAGTTCCTGCCCACCCTCACCTCTCTGCATTCCAAATACCCCAACCTCAAGATCGTCCTCGAGCACTGCACCACCGCGGACGCCGTCGCCGCCGTGCGCGCCTGCGGCCCCAACGTCGTCGCCACCATCACCGCCCACCACCTTTCGCTGCTCGTAGACGACTGGTCCGCCAACGTGCACCACTACTGCAAGCCGAGCGCCAAGTCGCCCGAGGACCGGCGCGCGCTTTTGCAGGCTTTGGTAGCGAGCGAGGGCAAGTTTTTCTTGGGCACGGACTCGGCGCCGCATGATATCTCGAGCAAGAAGGGCAAGGGGAACACGGCGGCGGGCGTGTTTACGCAGCCGTATGCGTTGGGGTATGTGTTGACTGCGCTGGAGGAGGCGGTGGCGAGGGGGGATATTAGGGAGGAAGAAGTGACGGAGGAGGTGCTGGCGGGTTTCTTTAGTGAGTTTGGTCGTAGGTTTTATGAGGTTCAGCCGGCGGAGAAGAAGATTTTGGTTAAGAGGGATGGGGCGGTGGTGGAGGAGAGTTTGAAGACGGAGAAGGTGGAGATTGTACCGTTTAGGAGCGGGGAGAAGACTTGGAGCGTTGAGTGGCAGTAGGTGTGTCGCATCAGTACTGGAAGGAGGTTTTGCGAGTTAAAAGGGCTTGAGGTCTGGGAGTGCAAAAGTGATCAAACAAAAAGGGGAGTTTGGGTCTGGAGTGGCTTTGTGATTTGAGTCAACCTGGGAACGTGAAGAACTTCTCAGATGAAAATACAGAGAAAGGAAAAGTACGGACATGTTATAGATGCAAAATACAATACTTGAGTGGTTAAAATATTTCCTTTCCGTCGTAGACATAACACTTTTGGTATTCCCAACAGCTATCTCCAAGCCAAGAAACCGTAACCATACCTAACTATAACCATGAAACGCCCATACGCCCAATACCTATTCATCAATCCCTGAAACCGTTCTTCATATGGTATAAGAAATCCCTTCTTCAACATGGTATGGTATGCACGTTATACTCCAAACAATGACAACCTTTTCCTTGCCCAAGAAACCACCTACTCAAACTCCCCCTTCCCAAAAACCCCCCTAACACTCTCCCCCCGTCCCTCCACCCCCCTCCACTTCCTCGCCTCCCTCCTCTTCTCCGCCTCCGCCACCTTCGCTCGCCTCTCATTCTCTCTCGCAAAGTAATTGATTCCTGACATCTTACCCGCCGTCCGTTTAATCTTGACATCCTCGCCAAACCCACTAGCGCCCGCCGCTTTGCTGTTGGTGTAGGGGTTGGTCGTCGTAGAGACTGATACTGATGGAGCGGCGGTAGATGAAGAAGAAGCGGAAGCGGAAAGAGCAGAGGAGTTGGTGGTTGCTCGACGGAGCAAGGCGGGGACTTTGAATGCTGATTGTGACAAGGAGGAGGAGGGAGCGGCGAAGGCGAGTTTAGATTGGTTTGAGACAGAAGATGTGGAGGTGGAGGAGGAGTTGCGCTTGAGGGAGATGCGGTCTACGATGGCTACTGAGCCGGTGCGGCGGGGGTTGGTGGTGGTGGAAGTTGGCTTGGAGGATGATTGGTTTTGGGCGCGCTCCTTGCCGGGGGTGGCGGGGATGCTGTCCTCTTCTTCTTCGTCATCGGAACCGAGGACGGTGGCGGGGATGACGGAGGAAGTGTGTGGTTCGTCTAGAAGGTTAGATAAACTCTCGCGGATTTCGCCCAGATTAGCTGGTTTGCGACCGGTCTTGGTGCGGCGGGGGTTCGTGGTAGTTGTCGCTTGCGGCTGGGTAGCCGGGATGGTTTTGTCTTTACTAGAGGACTGAGATTCTTGTGTCTCAGGGATGACAGAAGATGGCTTGTCCGCAGGGCCAAAGAGGAAGTCCATCTCATCGTCGCTGCCGCGATCCTCAATGGACTTGAGGAACGCCTTCGTCTTCGGGTTCTCGGCGACCTTGCTGATACGCTCATCGGCCAGAAGAGCCCGCTGCATCTTGGCGAACTGTCGCCTCTTCATACGGCGACGGGCTTCGCCGCCGTCGTCCTCGTCTGAAAGGTCGTCCCAATCGCCGCCTTCACCGCGGGCGCGCTTGCGACGGAGCATTCCCGTGGTGATATCATGGAAAAGCTTCTCGACTTGCTTCTCGTCCGAGGCACGTTCACGGTCGCTGTCCTTTTGTTAGCTCAACTCCCACCTCATGAATATTGGGGCAACTTACGCATAAAAAGCAGCCAACTTCCTCTCATCCCCCTCCCCAGCCTTCGTCTCATCATCAATCATCTCCTTAACCAACTCCTCATCCTCCTCATCGCTACTACCCTCCCCATCTATGCCTCCCAGCCCCGCATACTCATCCTCAGACTCCTCAGCCTGCTCCTCCACCATCTCCCTCGCCTTACTCTTCTTCTTTGCCTCCTTCCTCCTCTTCTCCCTCTCAGCAGCTCTTTTCATCTTTTCAAAAGCCGATTTAGCCTTCTCAGCCTCACGGTCATCTTGACGAACATCTTCCATCTCCTCATCACCGCCTCCTTCCTCCTCATCCAGGGTCGACGCATTAAACAATGCGGAACCAGTAATTACATCCCCCTTTCTTCTCAATCTCCCCAAAGGCCTTTGCTTCAGAGGACTATTCTCCCCACTACCAGCACTTCCACTTCCACCAGGCGTCGAGGTCGAAGTATTCGTAAGCGCACTACTATTTCCGCCCTGGCCACTAACCAGCACAGTCTCAACCGTCGAATGCGGCGGCAGCGGCGCGTCAACAAACCTCTGCTTCAATGGGGTGTAATCCTTGTACCCCTGATCTTGCGTCGGTTCAATCAGCTCCGACCCTTGCGTCATATTAAACGCCGTTTGGTTCAGCAAGCTCTCGAAGCCGTGCATTTGCGACTCGGACTGGGAGAAGCCGAGCTGGACGCCTTGGGTTTCTAATGCCGCCTGGGTCTCCTCCTTGTCTTTGGCGGCGGCCTGGCGAGTAGTGAGGGAGGGTTGGCTGTCGAGGATCATATCCTCTTCTAGTTGCTGCTGGCCCGCGGTTTGGGAGAAGTTAGAGTCGGGGATGTCGGTGAAGTCGATGTCGAAGGTTGGACGGGGTTGAAAGGGGGAGCTGCCGCCGAATTGGGAGGGAGAGCCGGGTTGGCTGTCGTCCATGGTTCCGGCGAAGATTTGGGTGAGACCGAGACCGGCGGGGCCGGCGACGGGGACGGGGAGGCCGGGGATGAAGTTCTTTCGGGCGGAGCGTAGGACAGAGGTGGGAACGCTGGGAGAGCCAGAGTGGAGGGCTGATGTGGGTGACTTGGGGAAGCGTTGCTTTGGTCGGGGAGTTTCTTCAATGCGATGCTTAGACGATACGACCTGCTCCTCCTCCTCGTCCTCGTCGTCAGAGAGAACCACGACCTGCTTTCGTGGCCGACGGCGGACAGTTTTGGTGCTAGGCAGCTCATCCTCGTACTCATCTTGGTTTTCAGCGTTTTCTTCCCCAGACTCATCAGCGCTCTCATCGAAGAGCGCACCAGCCGGATCAGCCTCAGCCATATCCTCATCCTCATCCTCATCTTCCCCCCCACCCTCCTCTTCTTCCTCCTCCTCCTCACTCCCCGAAAGCTCAATAGCCTCCGGCTCCACCTCCTCCCCATCCCCATCTCCCTTCTCACTCCCCACAAAACTCTCATCATCCTCGCTATCATCCCACCCCAACGGATCCTCCTCCCCATTCGCCTTCCTCTTCCTCCTCTCCTCCCTAGCATCCTCCCTCTCCCTCTTCATAATCTCCTCCGCCTCCCTCCTCGCCCTAGCAACAATATCCTCCACCTCCTGCATCTCCTTCGCCCTCTCTTCGGCAGTCAGCACCACCACGCCCTTGGCTCTCAACATCTCCATGTGCTCTTCGCGCTCGCGCTTGGCTTGCGCTCTAGCGCGCTGCAGGAGCGTCATCTCGAGCGCGCCGGGCGTCATGGAGGGTGCTTGGTGCTTGGAGAGGTGTTGTTTGTTTTTGGGCAGGGGAGCGGCGGGGAGTTTTTCGGGGTCGTCGATGTGGGCTAGTTTGCGGAGGACTTGGAGGGGGCGGGGTTCGCGGGTTTGGTTGAGGGGGACGCGGTCGAAGATGGCGTCGATTTTGGATTTGCGGGTTTGGGGCTTGACTTGAAGGTCGTCGTCGTCGTCGTCATCGAGGGAGATGGTGTTGACTTGGATAGAGGATGGTTGAAGCGGGAATTTGACGCGGACGTTGCGTTTTACTTTGGGGAGGGAGGCGGTGATTTTGGCTTGCTCTTCGGCTTCTAGATCGGCGGCGGTGGCTTTACCTTTGCCCTTGTCTAGCTTCTTCCTTTGGCTGAGAGCTTGTTCGAAGGTGGGCAACTCTCCGTCTGAGTTCTCTTCCAGGAGAAGGTCGCCGGTGGATGTGGCGAGCTCTTCCACTGTTTTGTCGGGCTGCTTGTTTCCCACTGGGGGTGAGCTTGGTGGTGTTTCCTTCTCCGGCACCTTCTCTGTATCACTTGGCCTTGACGTCGCCGGCGACTCGGGCCTACTAGATTCTTTCGCTGGCTTCTCTGTAGTCGCCGCCTGGGCAGCAGCGGCACCAGCAGGTCTAAAGTTGAACCTCTCGAACAGCGTAGCCTTCGTAATCTTGTTCTTGACTTTCGGTTCGTGTGCCAGTTGTAGCTCTCTTGCCATGCGTTGTGTCTCCCTGTTCATATCCTCCAGTGCCTTCTTGCTAGCCTTCCGTTGTGAGGGCCTTTTTGTAGCAACCTTTTGTGTAAGCTTTCGCCCGCCCTCGTCGTCGGATATGTTGTCCTCGTTCTCATCCACAGACATACGGTCGTCAGCTGCCATTGCTGCTCCTCGTTCGGCCTTTTTCCGCTCTTCTTCCGCTTCTCTCGCCTCACGTTCTTTGCGCTTCTTCTCCACAAGTGCCTGAAAACGAGGGTTCTTCTGGAGGTTGCTGATGCTGGGGAAATCTTCATCGTCGCTTGCTATGCCATCTCCAGGACGGTCTGAGGGTTTCGCAGGCGAGACAAAAAGGCCTGGGGAATCGGGCGCTTGTGCTGCTTGTTTCTCGGGGGAGACGAAGAGGCCGGGTGAGGCAGCGGTTGGTTCATCTCGTGGCTTGGGTTCGGGTGTCGCGGTGCGTTTTCGCTGTCGTTGCTGTAGCTTTCTCGGGCGGGTCGTTACAATCTCGTCGTCATCTTCATCATCGTCATCTTGGATGAGACTCTTGGTCATAGGAGGGTTCGTTGGTCGCTTCGGGGTATCATCTCTCATCTCTTCGTCAGATTCGGACTCTGCTTCGGGAGCTGGGTTACTCTTTGACTGCATTCCGGCAGCAAATCTGCCTCTTGGTCGTAGGATCTCTTCATCCACATCGTCGGAGCTATCAGACATGTTGACATCAGACTGGTCTGCGTTGAAGACTGGCGATGCCGGTGTTGCGCTACGCGATCCGGAAGCGCGTCCGGATCCTGGCGAAGGCGAGGCCGAAGTAGCCATTGTGACTGCAGTGTTGGAGATTTCCGTAAAGTTATTGGACTTGGTTCGTGTGCATCACGATATCTTTCAGAAATAGCCGCAAGGATCCCTGAGAGTGAGAGAAGAAGGAACAGTATATTGTGGTGTAAGTGCTATGGTTCAGTTGTCGAAGCAAAAGCGGCTGTCTACTCACTATCTTTTAGTGATAAAGTGGGTTAATGGTTGTGATATGGTGGGGAAAACGCGTCAAATGACGGCTCATGGCGCGTCGTGCAGATCGTGTTCAGCGCGCTAAAGTGCTTCTCTGCAAGGTTACGGCAGGGTTCACAAAGGGGTTAAATTGCCAAGCATTGGCCAAAGTAAACATTTGGCGCCTCTTGTTGCCATTTACCCCTGAATGCATATGTACATTATCAACGTCATGGTCAACCAGCTCATGCTTCTGTGAAGTCTTCTCGACACCAGAGTCGAATCCCCGTTGACACATTGACAGGTTTTTCTAAGAATGATCTAGCTTGCTGATGCGTCGAGGTTATCTAATTTAACCAGATATGAAGCCAATGCACTCTCCATAACCGCAAGCCAGTTGCATCAATGTAGACAGCCTGTCTGCCATACCATTTCACATACCACTTTGCTCGAGCCCCTTAGAATCCATCGAGAGAGACGCGCTGAGAAGAGAAAGATGATTTCGGGTATCGTCGGTACAGAAAAAATACAATCAAATGGATAAACGCTCTGTCTCTTCCTCCAGCAAAGGGATCCAGCATCCAATGTTCTCCTTCACATTTCCAACTCCTCAAAGAACCAGATACTAACAAGTGAAATGTCCGAGTGCCAAGGATTCAAGCAGTAATCGACCTGTGCTTTTTGGAAACGCCGCCGCAGAGTATGTTGAATGCAGGGCAAAAAACTGCCCAATACTGGTATGTAACGCCTCTCGCCGTTTGTAGAAAATTGCAAACCCCCCTTGTTGAAATATTCCACCGTGCCCAAGTATTAGCCCACGGCGAGGCATGTATCCAAAACGCTATTGAGGAAGTCCCCATCCTCGGAATCTGCCCCTTCCCAAGGCATATCGTCATCATCATTGTCAATATCCATGGTATCCTCATGGTTGACGCCATTGGGTAATGGTCCATCTGGCTTGCCGTTGGCCACCATTCCACCCATCTCAATATCTCCGTCAGTAGTCGGTCGTACTTCCCGCCCGTCAATGTATGCGTGATCGTCCCAATTTTCGAGCTCTCCTTCCCGATAGTCGTAAATGACCGACTTGGCGACAATGGGAAAGTTTGCTAGCCCGCAGTCACCCATCTCCAGCGCAATGCGGAAATCCGCCATGCCCAGAGGCCCGCGCTCGCTGGCGGCTTTAGCTTCCACGGGCAACAGGCCGCTCTTATCGCGTGTTACCTCGCCTCTCTGAAAAGCCTCTTCTTCCTTTTGCAGCTTGCGCCGGTACTTGTGTGTTTGAATCCAAGCATTGCCGGCTCCGAAACCGGCATTACCTGAGTCTCCAGGGCCGTTGCTCCTCGTTCGGCTGAAGATTGAAGACATGACTTGCTTGATGAAGGTTTCTGTGGCTATTGACATAAACTGGGCGGCCTCTGGCGCGTGCCCACCCGAGAGACCGGCCTCGTAGCAGATGGGAAGCATTTTGGCCTCGATGTTGCTGACATCTGGGAACTCTCCGGACTCGACGGCCAGTGGCTGCGCATATCGTTTCCTGATTTCCAGGTCATAGTCTGTAGAGGGACAAGGTTAGTAACATCTGAATGCCATGCGGGTAGTCAAAAACTTACTCATCCGGCTGAGACCTCCGGCGGCACTTGCTGGCACCTCGGCAGTCTTGATAGACTTGTTTCTGGAGTGATCAATGAACACGCTAGAGAGCGACTCGTAGGGGTCGAACTGCATCACGAATTATTAGTACTCGAGTTAACCGATCTTGGGGTCGTGTTTCACATACGTCGTTGTGAGCGAGGTCTTTGATACGTCTCCTGTCCCTGCTGGGAAGTTGCATGACCTCCCCCTTCAACCGCCTTTCTGCAGCATCACCAGACACTGGCTTGTTGGACGTGTTGGTTGAGGGCTTATCGTTTGCGCTGACCCAAGGCGCAAGGCCCTGGTCAGGAATTTCTCGAGTGACATTTCCGTATATAGCAGCAATGAGCTGGTTGTGAAGGTGTTCCTTGGAACCATCGGGAGAGGCCAATATTGGGTCGATGCGCGCACTGAGCTCGGCTTGGTTAAGACGACCTACAAAAGGACATGAGTTAGTCTTGGGGCATGGCGAGGGCAGTAGGTTTGAGGGGAGACAAACCAAGAAGAAAGTTGCTGACGGCTTCCTTGTAAATCGTCCACTGTTCCAGACCAATATTTGCCCTAAGGGCGGTATATATCGGTTCAAGGTCAATGCGGGCCGGTATTAGTTGGCTTGTCTTTGGCTTTTGTAATGGAGGAACGGAAACATTGATGGATTTGGTAGCTAGAATAGGAGTCGAGAGGTTGACGGATGGCCGACTGAGGGCCGCGGGATTTATGTCGACCATCGTGATAGATATAGCTGTTCACAGAGTGGCTGTGGATGTGTCGGTTTGGAGATGTCGTCGAGGTCGAATATCCGGACCGGAACCGGAACCGGAACCGGGAGAGGAGGGCGGACCGTGACCTCGGCGGAGAAGGAGGAGGGTGATTCCTGGCGTCCTCCAGAAAGAACCTCACAAGGTCAGACCACTCGCCCAGTAAAGTTGAAGCTGATAATGGTTTCCCTCCTTCCGAACAAGGATTTTGGCGTATGGTATAGGGAGGCAGTGTTGCCGTCTCGGTATGGGCGCTTCAGAAGGGAAGTGGTGGTGCGGGTATGATGCCCCTGCGTATGGCGTCAGACCCAGTCGCGTGCGAAGCAATAGCACAATTGCGACGCGGGAATAGGATCATCTGGGCCCGAAACCGTCGGCGAATGCTATGCGATCGCGAATCTGGGCTCAAACTGATGGATTGAGCATCCTGCCGTCGGGAAATGGATGGTGTATCAGGGTGACAAAGGTTGGTCGTTGGACCGGTTGGAAGTCTGATCGCAACGGGAGTTCGCTTCTTTGGTGGTCAAGTCACCACTTTCCGGGTGTCGTTGGATTTTGCGAAAGAGTTCTGAAAAGGGCCCTGGGAGATGCCCTGAACGACGCCTCTCAACACCTAGATACAGGGCGCTAAATGCAGCTTTGGAGGCGCCTTTGGGGTAACAGTGTATTTCTGTTAACGAGTACATAATAACAATATGTCATTTGCGTTGGCCACAAGTACCTCACCATCTTTCAGCTTAACAATGCCGGCGGCCCCTCCCGTCCCCAAGTTGGAGTACTGCCTGCCGCCTACAGTGCACCTGTTCAGGGAGCTGAGAGCGCTGGAAGGAGCTGTCATGGAAGTCTATCTCTAAGTCCACCCGGAGGTTCAGAAGAGCTCCCCAACTAAGACAACTCTGAACCGACGAGATCAACACCATCACCGTTTGTCGCGTCTTGTAGCGCGTCCTCTCTCCGGCCGGCAACACAACAAACCCACCTGCGCTACCACTTTGCATCATTTGTTTTACGAAATCTGAGCAAGCAAGGGAAAGCTGAAGAAGGGAGAGAAGGAAGATGTGATGGGCATACAACTAGACGCCGCCAATTCCACCCCCAGACAATGCAACAATGGCTAGCCGACAGCAGGAACACCGAGCCCAAAAGATCTCCAGCGCCATCGACAGCCTCATAGCCCACCTGATCCCCGAAAATCCCTACGAAGACGACCATACTGCCGAGCTTCGACACGACGATTATGCGTCAGCCGTCAAGGCCCTTCTCGCACAGTAGGATTGCTCCAGCAACGGCGGTGGGCCATGGGCCATAACAAAACAAACATTACTAATTTTGTCTCTACCCAACCAGACCCTCCTCGCCAAGCTACGATGCCGATGTTAACAATGCCTCCGACTTGATCAAGAGGAAGTTGATCCAGGGAAACCCGACCCAGGCACTGCGCTTCTCCCACCTCTATACCCGACTACTGTCCCTCCCGGTTCTCAACCAGAAGTGGGCGATTCTCTACTTTCTATACCAGCTCTCGGACTCGCCAGATCCCAATGAGCCTCTCCCTTTAAGCCCGCATCCGCAACAGCAGCCCCATTTCGACGCTCAGTTTCAGCCTCAGATCCAGGCGCAAACACCTCCGCCGCAGCTTCTAAGACCTCCCCAACCGTCAGCATGGCCTGCCGAACCCAGGATCCCGGCATATGAAGACGCTCAGGATGAGGAGGTGATGGAGGATGCCCCTTCTCCAGAGGGATCTCACAATCTTCCCCCAGAAAGGCCAAGACAGGGTAGAGACCAAGGTCAAACGCCTGCCCAGAGTCACCAGGCTGGTCTTGCTTCAAGAGACGAGAGGGATGTGACACACGACCCTTCGGAGCCGGCGTTGTTAAGGGACCTGCCCTTCACCCTGCAGGGTCTCTCATCGGCAACTCTCCCTTTTCTCAACGACACAACGTTGAAGCTACCACCAACACTTCCTATACCCATCATCTCTCTTCTCAACACTCTGGCCGAGCCTTCGCTACTATATAGAGGACTCAACGAGTTTACCAAAACGCCGGCAAATGGCCTACTGGGCCAGAGTCTACGGGCAGCCATCAGCAAGGAGCTCCGATCGTATCTGACCCTGGTGGCTACCCTGGAGACCCAAATTCGGCGCGCTCTCTCTGAGCTCGATGATTCTGCTCCCCGTGGTGGCATTGGAAAAACTGGCGTTACGCTCAAGCGATGTGTGGTATGGACTCGTGAGGCAACCATGGGCTTGCGCCTCATGTCTCTGATTGCGGAGGAGAGCAAGAATAAGCATGGTGGGCAGTTGATCACTCTGATTCACAGCTTCTCGTCTTCACACGGCGATCCTGTTGTGGCTGCTTTCGCTGAACGGTTGCTTGTTGACGTCACCCGTCCATTCTACGATATCCTGCGCCGCTGGATTTACGACGGCGAGCTCCTTGATCCCCATATGGAGTTCTTTGTGCGGGAACAGAACCCCCACGACGAGGAGAGGAAAGACGCCAAAGCTAAGGGCCAGATGAGCGTCTGGAACTCCAAGTATGAGCTTGTTGAGGAGATGGTTCCGAGCATTATCACGCGCAACTTTGCTGACAAGGTTTTCCTTATCGGAAAGTCCCTTAACTTCATCCGCCATAGCTGCGGTGATCACAAATGGGTCGAGGACTACAGTAAAAAAGCGTCCAGAGCTCTCAAGTATGGTGACACAGCTACCCTAGAAGCCTGGATTGACGAGGCACACAGGGAGACAATGAGTCATCTTATGCGCCTCCTAAGTGATCAATTCCGTGTCTTTGATCATCTAGGGGCGCTAAAGCGGTACATTCTGCTGGGCCAAGGCGATTTCATTGCTTTGCTGATGGAGTCCCTGGCTCCTAACCTAGATCGGCCAGCGGGTGCCCAGTATCGGCATACTCTTACTGCGCAGCTTGAGCATGCCATCCGAGGCTCAAACGCTCAATATGATGACCCTGAAATTACCAATCGTCTGGATGCCCGCATGCTTCAGCTCAGCCATGGTGATATCGGCTGGGACTGCTTCACGCTCGAGTACAAGATCGACGCACCCGTGGACGTTGTTGTTACCGAGTGGGGCAACCGACAGTATCTCAAGGTCTTCAACTTCCTCTGGCGTATCAAGCGTGTCGAGTTTGCCCTTGCTTCTACTTGGCGCAAGTGCATGACTGGCGCCCGCGGCGTTCTTCAGACGTCAGACGAGAAGGTGCTTCAAACTTGGAAGAGCACCCGGGGTGTTCTCGCCGAAATGGTTCATTTCGTCGGGCAATTACAGTACTACATCCTCTTCGAGGTCATCGAAAGCAGTTGGACCGAACTGCAAAAGAACATCCACAAAGAGAACTGTACGCTCGACGACCTAATAACCGCCCACACCAAGTACCTTACCTCAATCACACACAAGGGTCTCCTAGGGGCCAAACGACGACAGTACCCGCAGACAGGCGATCCCACCGCGGCACCTTCCACCACCGACGAAGATCGCAATTCCTACATGGTCCAACTAAGCGAGCTCCTCCGGACAATGCTCGCCTACAGAGACAGCGTAGACGGTCTCTACAGCTGGTCCGTCTCCGACTTTACGAGACGTCAGGAGAAGGAGACAGCCGGTTTGATCTACTCACACCGCGGCGCTGCCGCCCGAACCGCAACGCGAGACCGAGCAGATTCCCAAGCTGCGTCGTCCATGGCGGACTCGATGGACCTCGATCCTCCATATGACTACGTCGACGCCTCGGCCACCAGTGACGCGGGATCGGTCAAGAGCGAGTTCCCCGCGTTGCAGGACCGGTTGAAACAGTTGGGCGCCAACTTTAAGACGAGGTTGCAGATCCTCTTGGGGGATCTGGCGTATCAGCCAGATGTGGATATGCGGTTCTTGGGAGTGTCGATGAATTTCAATGATGTTTATCAACCGGTGAGGAGGAAGACGAAGAGTTCATCGAGTGCTGTACCCAGTGGTGGAGCTATCTCTGTGGCTTCGGGGGCGTCGTCGGGATCGGGTGCTCAGGGGCAAGCTCAGGCTGGGGGGATTGGTGGGCAAACGGGAGGGACGACGACTTTTCGTGGGACAGATACTGCAAAGGCCTAGGCAGCATGTGGGGTCTGACGGGAGCGAGTTGAGTAGGGGACCGAGGTATTTGTACCGGAGCCGGTGACGACAGGTGATAGGTGTACCAGTAGTTGTAGGATGGGGAGTGGCGGGAGAAATGAAGTTGGAGGACCTAATACGAAGATTGCAGGATAAAACAAAACTGGTGCACCCACCGTGACAAGGCATCAAGGGCCTTGAAAATCAAACACGCGTGTCTGTGTAGGGGCCGACGAATGCAGGCTGCAGTGTGCCTGCCAGGACCGCCAACCCCATCTGTTTATTTGCCCCTACGATGTGGGAAGGTACCTCTAGGGATTGATATCGGTGGCCGGAGAGAGAAGGAGCATAAGACTGTTAAGGCAGAAGAGCCTTTCCCAAGGGTAGCCGATGGAAGATTGGGAGCCCCGCTGGGGACGACGGGACGTATCTATAAACCTAGGGCCCTCGGGGCCCCAAGCCTTTGGAGCAGTCTTCTCTTCTCCCTATCAGAATCAATCAATTCTACCAGTCTTTGGGTATTCCCACCTTTTACCTTACAGTCTGAGCTACAACCAGTTGCCACCATCAATTTGAAGTCATAATCGCCCAAGTCCAGCATCTATCAAACCAAAGGGGCAGCATGGACAGCGGCGATGGCCTCAATGTCGAAGAGATGGAACCCGGGATTCGAGACAAATACTTAGGTAGAACTAAAAGGCTACTCGAACATTAATGCGGGTTTAGCTCAGTTGGGAGAGCGTCAGACTGAAGTCCACTTCACTCATAAATCTGAAGGTCGTGTGTTCGATCCACACAAACCGCAACGCATTGTCTTTTTGCATTCTGCCCATTCGTCCTTTTTCTTTTGGTTTAATACTGAATGAAACAAAACGTCGTGTTTTCGGTCAACACTTCTTTTTCTGTGGCTGACTGGAAAATCTTGAACGAATGCTTCAAAACACCAAAATTGCTTTTTCACACCAAAGTCCGAGAGAGACTAGACAGCACTTAGTGTATACCCAACCCTCTTGCATCTTTTTCCCCCTTAGACGCTTGATGCTATCACATAAGGGATCATGCCAGCCCTGTTTCTGTGCCCTCGGCTCTTAGCTTCAATTCCTCAAACCTTCCCTATCCCCTGCCGTCCACCTTCCTCTCCTACATCCGCAGGACCTCATCACCACCGAACCTTCCACCCCCTCTCAATTTCCCTCAATCCCTCCTCAATGTCCCCAAAAACCTCCACCCCTTTCAACAACAACCCACTCGCCAAACCGACCACATCCGCGCCCGCATTCCTCATCCTCCTATACCCTGCTGCATCCAACACCCCTCCGACGCCAATAACTTGCACCCGATGACCCAGCTTCTCCCCCCTCTCATCCAACATTTTTCTGAGAGTCTTGACATTCCCTAGCGCCAACGGATGCAACGGCGCCCCTGCTAGTCCGCCCGTCCCTAACTCGGTTGGCAACGCCCCTTCACTATCGTCTGTGAAAGCAAGACAACTGCCGAGGGTATTAGTGGCTGTAATGAAACTAATTGGACATCCTTCCTCCCCCTTTATATTCCCCTCCTCAGTCCAAATTACCGATCCCACCGTCGATTCCGCCGCCGTCTCCAGCGCCTCCATCAACCCCAAGAACTGTGTTTCGTACGTATACGGCGGCGTCTTCAGTCCCACAGGAATCCTCGGTAAACCTTCAGCCTTAACGGCTTTAATAGCGTCGGCGAGTTGGTCGAGGTATTGAATCAATGCTTCGCGGGAGTAGGCGGGAGGCGGATGGTGCGGGATGTTGGGGCAGGAGAGGTTGATTTCCATTGCCAACGGCAGTGGGACTTTCTGTTCCCTTAGAGAAGTGAAAAGGAGTTCTGACTGGAGACGGGCGATGTGAAGGTAGCATTGGGCTACGTCTGAGGAGGAGCCGGTTACGGAGATGATAATTATTTTGCTATGGTCGTCGGGGGGAGGATGGGACCCGGCAATGGTCCTTATAAAGTCGAGGTAGGTTTGTAGAGGTAAAGGGCTGTAGCCAAGGGAATTGAGGGTAGCGTTTCGGGTTGGGGTTGCTGACGAGGGGGAAGAGTTGGTGGAGGACGAAACGGTGTGGGAGGAAGAGTCATAGAAGATGTAGAGGTTCTTGGTGTCGTCGTGGGGGAAGCCGGAGATGAGTGAGGTGCGGGTGGTTATGGCGCCGGTGGAAGGACAGTTCCAGAGGGCGAGGAGGTCGTCGAGGGTGGTAGCCGCGGGGCAGGGAGTGTTGATGAGGGGTGGGTGGATGTTGAGTTTTGGGATTGTCATTTTGGCGACTGGTGTTGTTAATCGTGAGAAATTCCGTGAGATGATGGAGTGCTCGTCATGAAGGACTGGTTGAGAGGTATATAAGTGTGAAGCTGTCGAGATATCAGGACCCTGGATCGTCCGATCGAGTCGACTACCTCTAGACCCCGTTTCATACCCAGCGGGGTTAGACAGCTTTTGATAAGATAACAAGAGACAGGAGAACCCCGCTTGGGGTACTTATAGGTAGCTGAAGCTCGTTGTCGTACGGAAGATAACGAGCTCAACAGCTGGCCGAAGTCTGAGAATGCTTCCTTAAGGAACCTTTTAGAGAGACAGGGGACAACATATAAACAATTTTTGGTTGGGTATATACTATATCTTTTCTTCACTGGTATCCAAGGCAAGTAACTTAGAACATGTCGTCAATAGCCTTGTCCGAGTCTTTCTTGATCAACTCAACCATGCCCTATAAACAGTTAGTTATCTACCTCTTCCATTCGACCACTTCTCTGCAAGGACTTTACCTCAGGCATAATTGGCTTGCCCTCCTTGTCAGTGACATAGCGGAAGGGCATCTGTGTGCTCTCGTGCTCGCTGAACTTGAGCTCGGGGTGGTCGACGTAGGGGATCTTGTCAACGGGGGCTGGGAGAGGTCAGTAACAATTCCGCAACGGGAACGGAGCGCAGTGAAGTGGCTTTGAAAGTCTGAAGGGCAACAGTGAAGAGGACAGAGAGCTAAAGGAAAAGAAATCCAATGATGAGGAAGTCATCTGAGGGTAACTTACTCTTGCCCTCAACAACAAGGCGAGTGACACGGACGGCAGTGTCAGTGGTCATCTGCACCGGGCCGAGGCGGCGACCCTCGAAGCCCTTCTTACGGAGCTCAGAGGTTCTGTCTGTTTGCTTGTTAGTAACCAGTCTCACTGAGAGCTCGATATCCAGGACTGAATTTACCTCTCGGGGGGTCATCACCTATAATATCACACAGTCAGCATCCATTACTTATCAAGAAGTTTCATCTCAGAGCAAGAACAAGACATACCCAAAATACCGCCAAACAGGAAAACATCAAACGTCTCGCCATCCTCAGGGCTCAGGTCCTTCTTGGCCGCGGGATCAAGCAGGCAGACCCTGCTCTTGTCAGCAGCATAGATCTCCTCAACACCACGGTTCTCAGCCTTGAAGGCAGGAACAGCGGCCAGAGCCTCGGGGACCTTGAAGCCCTGGGGCAGGGAAGTCAGATGGAACTCGGAACCGATCTCGTGCGATTCCTTGGCGATAGCGAGGTACTCGAGCTCGGACCAGGGGCCCAGCTCCTCGTCCAGGTGCTCGACGATGTAGATCTTCTTGGTGGCGGCCATTGCTTGCGGTTTTCGATATAGGGTCGAGGAAACTGTCCAAAAGTTGTGCTGGGACCAAAATATTCAAGAATATTAAAGTCAATGTGAGGGTTGTGTAAGTGTCTGGACGATCTCCAAGGCCAAGACTAACATTTTCTTGGTGGAGCTCTGATAGTTTGGTGGGGTTCTCCGTGCCAAGACATGCCGTAACGGTGATCCAGTTCGGGTGATCCGGGCCCGGGTCTCGGAAGCCGGCCCCGCATTCTCTTACACAATGATTCCGGCCGATGTCCGACGGGGATGCTGTCCGGACTGAACAGTAGTGTACATGTTTAATTGTCGTCTCGTTCATATGGGGAGAGTGTGGAAAGATTATAATCGTACCTATGTAGCTCTTACATTTGACTGCCGAGATGAGTCGTGCTGACGAATAATCGCTCGGTTGTTTTGGTCTGGGCAGGTCTCACGAATGGATCTTCAAGTCTTGCCGATATCCGGATACAGGACTCTCTCACTTGGTGTTTTGTTTGTGTGAAGGCTAGCTTTCTATGGCTGCTCTTTGTCAAACAGCAGCGAGTAAAGTTGTCGAAAACTTTTGGTCTACACTCCGTCAAGTCGTCTTAGTGGCTAAATAAGGGGCGGTTTATTCACATTCAGATGCGGTGCCTGAAGATCTCGAGAAAACTCCAGCAGCCCTCACAGCTGGCAGATCCCGGCTATGTTCTATATCGACCAGTGTACAATCAGAAGAGGGTTCAAGGCGGCGTGATGGGATATCGCTGATAACTTGGAATCAAGCTTCAACATTTGACATCGTAACAAAGGCTGAAAGAACGAGACACAATCGGAAAGTTCAAAAGTTGACCTGACGGAGAATTGGAACTGGCTCATGCACTGCATGGAAGGACCAGGCCCCCCCCCCGACCCCCCCCCAGAGCTGTGTGTTAGGCTAGCATACAGGGATCACCCATTAGCACTAACAGGGTCCCTTAATAAGAAGCCCCCTGTTAGGTCCAGCTGAAATGGAACGCCACTATCCGTGCCGCAGTGGCATTCATCCCGCGTATTGTCTGTCCGCCTCCAAGGACAGATTCCCTCTTTCCCGTTTCATGCTGTCTCAGAGCAACATCTCGACGTTTTCCAGTTCCTACAACTTCTACAGTTGTTGTCGGCCCTTTCCTATCCTCCCCGATGAACGTGGTTGGTGGTGATAGGTAGCCGAGCTTACGACAGTTGTCCCCCTCCATCCCACCACAACTGAACCCAGCGACTTGAGTCCAGTTGGTGATCATGGCTGCCACCACCAATGCTGGCCGGTCCATGGCTAGCTGGAGACGGCTGCCGACTCTAATCGCGGCATTCACGCTGTCATGGACATTCAGTTTCGTCGCCGCTGCTGGCTCCGCGGATTACTTTGTCCATGATCTGCCAGGCGCACCAGATGGTCCTCTGGTGAAGATGCATGCTGGGTAAGTTCACTGTTGCTGCTTCAGTTGAATTCGAGATGTTGGGGAAGATCAAGGCTGACATGTTCCCATAACCAGACATATCGAGGTTACCCCTGAAAACAACGGCAACCTATTTTTCTGGCACTTCCAGAACAAACATATCGCCAACAAACAACGAACCGTCATCTGGCTAAATGGTGGTCCTGGTTGCAGTTCCGAGGATGGCGCATTGATGGAGATTGGTCCCTACAGACTGGAGGACGAGAACACCTTGGTATATAACGATGGTGCATGGAACGAGTTCGCCAACGTCTTGTTTGTCGACAACCCCGTCGGTACTGGCTTCAGTTATGTCGACACCAACGCCTATATCCACGAGTTGACCGAGATGGCGGCCGACTTTGTTACCTTTTTGGAGAGGTGGTTTGCTCTGTTCCCAGAGTACGAGCATGACGATGTAGGTGCCACACTCTGAACCTCTTGATCCGTTCTGTCTAACCAATTCCTTAGCTCTACATTGCCGGGGAGTCTTACGCCGGTCAACACATTCCCTATATCGCCCAAGCCATTCTCGAACGCAACAAGAACGCTGGTCCCGTCAATCACAAA
Source organism: Neurospora sp. FGSC 6877 (assembly GCA_009805295.1). Taxonomy (NCBI): domain Eukaryota; kingdom Fungi; phylum Ascomycota; class Sordariomycetes; order Sordariales; family Sordariaceae; genus Neurospora; species Neurospora sp. FGSC 6877. The sequence continues at coordinate 129,091 of RAON01000013.1, read as the reverse complement.
TGGAACCTCTCCGGCCTCCTCATTGGCAACGGCTGGGTCTCTCCCAAAGAGCAATACGATGCCTACCTCCAGTTTGCTTACGAGAAGGGCATCGTCAAGAAGGGTACCGACCTCGCCAACCAGCTCGAGATCCAACAGCGCATCTGCCAAAAAGAAATCGCCGTCAACCCCGACAAGATCGACTACTCCGACTGCGAAGCCATTCTGCAGAACCTGCTCCAGCTCACCGCCGGCGGCGTCGGCGCCAGCGGCAAGAGCCAATGCTACAACATGTACGACGTTCGCTTGAAGGACGACTACCCCTCATGCGGCATGGCCTGGCCCCCCGACCTCAAGAGCGTAACCCCTTACCTCCGCAAGAAGGAAGTCATCAAGGCCCTCAACATCAACGAGAACAAATCTACCGGCTGGACCGAATGCAACGGCGCGGTAGGCAGGAACTTCCACCCCAAGACCAAGCCGTCCATCACCCTACTCCCGGACATCCTCTCCTCCGGCGTTCCCATCCTGCTCTTCTCCGGCGCCGAAGACCTCATCTGCAACCACCTAGGCACCGAAGCCCTGATCTCCAACATGGAATGGAACGGCGGCAAGGGCTTCGAGCTGACGCCCGGCACCTGGGCGCCCCGGCGCGACTGGACCTTCGAGGGCGAACCGGCCGGCTTCTGGCAGCAGGCGCGTAACCTCACTTATGTGCTGTTCTACAACTCCAGCCACATGGTCCCCTTCGACTACCCCCGTCGCACGCGCGACATGCTCGATCGGTTCATGGGCGTGGATATCAGCAGCATTGGCGGACAGCCCACGGACTCGAGGCTCGACGGGGAGAAATTACCCGAAACGACGGTGGGCGGCGCAGCGGGGAATAGCACGAGCAACCAAGCGGCCGAGAAGGCCAAGCTGGAGATGGCCAAGTGGGAAGCCTACCGCAAGTCAGGCGAGCTGGTTCTGGTGATCGTCATCGTTGCCGCGGCGGTCTGGGGGTGGTTTGTCTGGAGAGACAGGAGAAAGACTGCTGGGCAAGAGTATATTGGTGTTGCTACGGGCGAGAGACATAGCATTTCTACCAACCCGGGACCTCAGGGTAATCTCGGCGGTGGTAGGACGAGGAGTCAGGGATTGGAAGGTTTCAGGAATAAGAGGAGTGGGAGGAGGGATGTTGAGGCGCAGGATTTTGACGAGAGCGAGTTGGATGATTTGCATCTGAGCAAGCCGGAGGACCCGCACGCGGATAGTAGGTATAGCATTGGTGGTGTTAGTGATGATGAGGAGGAGCAGAAACCGGGGAAGAGTAGTTCTAGCAGGCAGCCTGGGGGGAGGTCGTGATCAGTTATTGGTAGCTTTGGGTGAAATTTGACTTAGTTATTCTTAGACTTTTGGCGTTTCTATATCGTTGGGAGGCAAGCTGGTACGAATTTTGGGTTGGGTAAGGCTTGATACAGAAAACACGATATGCACAAGACTATCGGTACCAGATACATAGGCACCTAACCTCAACGCGCCATACAAGGCTTACACATTTCACAAAACACAAGTCACGTATTTTGATGTTAGAGGCTGCAGGCAATGTGAACACCATCTTATCTTGAAACTTAAATGTATATTGAACCAGTCCCAATTGGCGTAAAGATATCAGCACCCCTTTTCCTTTGTCCGCAAGTCCTATGTCCCTTTAATCAGGAGGGGGCACACACGGCGGAGAACTCTTTGTGAATCAGATTTGACCCGAAAAGCATGTGAAGACTATCGTAACGTAACTAACGTAAAAAAGCATCCCAGGACGAATATCTATCCTGAATCTAAAAAGCAAATTTCATAGCCGGGTATCTTGTTGTGAAATCGTCGTGTGTCAGGCCTTTCAGGGTGGTAGAAGTAAGCGCTGACTGTTTCCTTTCCTCTTTGCATCCAACTTTTCTCCCTTTACAACTGCGGCACGTTGTTGAGGATCGACACCTCCTCGCCGACCTTGAAGGGTGGGAGACCTAGGTATGGGCAGCCTGTTACAAATTTCCGTTAGCCCATGGCCACATATCATACGGATGAAAAGGAAGGGGAGTGAAGAACATACCGGCACACCTAAAAGCATCTCCCAACGCACAACTACCACAGCTACCCGTCTTTCCAGGCACCGTCAGATCCAGCTCCAGCAAATCCTCGCTCTTGAGCTTGAGCGTGTTCAGCGCCTGATCAGCCTTCTCCCTGCGTGCCTTGTCCTCCGCCTCCAGCCGCTCCGCCAGCCCGCACGTGCAGTCCTTGCACGCCCTCCTCTTCTTGCCCGGCTTGGGCTGGCACTCGGGCGGCTGCTGAATGGGGCGATGCAGGTCTGCTTCCGTGAGGAGCGTGTCCTCGTCAATCACGTCGTCATCGTCGTCTTCACCATCCAAATCGAGATCGTCGTTCAAATCGAGCGTAACGAAGCCGACGCCTGCTGGGGCGGCGGTGACTACTTGGGCGGCAGGCTGGATGGGCGCAACGGGGTTGGGGTTGTTCTTCCTCTTGAGGCCGAAGCGCAGCGGCACAGCTTCCTCCTCGGCGTACTCAGGCTTGGTGAACCCATCGGCGCCGGCGACGAGACCGGCTAGCACGGCCTCACGGGCCTCGGGGGTGGTGGTGTTCGTCCCGAGGRTGCCATCTTCGCTGCGCAGCTTGCCGCCGGCCTTGAGGGCCGGGACGAGGAGCGCCCACACGGCGCGGTTGCTGAGCAGGGCMGAGGCCTCAGCGTGTCGGCTGCCGTCMGGGTCGGTCAGTACGAGGATCAGGTCGTAGGTGGATGTGGGRAGGGTRACGAGGCCGGCGGCGAGACGGTCGAGCATGTGCAGGTCGGTGGTGTCGCGGGGGTACGTGGAAAAGAGGGCGCTGATGCGCTCCTCGTGGGAGGCGACGGAGGGCGGCGCGACGAGGAGGGTTCTTGGTTGGGTTGAGGACGAGAACGACGACGACCCCGCGCCGGTGGTGATGGCGGGGTCGAAGTCGGAGGTGAGATCGAGAGTTATGGGCGACATGGTGATGGATGGCGGGGTCGTTCGTCCGGGGAAATTGAACAATGTGGTGCCCTGTTTTGCTGCTATTCGGGGTAGCAAATTGGGGGAAAAAAAACGAAAATGTACAAGTCTTTGTTGTTGTCGAGATCGAGTCTCTGTCTCTGTGGTCCCGCGGAGTTGCGAGATTGAGAATACGGCGATACTCCGATAAGACAGACAGCGAGGAAATGACTTGTGATGGTGGATTGCAATTTGATAGGCACAGGATTAGAAATTCACTGGAGGGATTCTGGGGCGCTGCAGGTTTCGACAAATGTAAGATCTCGCTGCATTACAAATCTTTTGCCACTACGGATCTCCATGTGTGAGACGGAAGAAAGACTGTGCTTTGGCTGGGAAGGCAGCGTAAATTGTCCGTGCAAATTCAGTTAGCAGACGGTGCTGGCTTAACAGATGGTGACATTCACTGAGCCACCATGGCTATCGGACGGATTTGCCGATGTCGGACAGCCCCAAACTTCACAGCAGAAACCGACAACCGTACGGCCAAAGCACGAAGCCGGAATGTGAAAGTGAGTTAGGTTTGCCATTTCGTTGGTTCGCTGAGAAGGGTCGTAGAGGCTCAAGGTGTTTTATATCTTGCAGGTGAGCGTTTATTTCCTTGCGCATCATGCGGTGGCAGGTCGGCAGAGACCCGTCATCAGGCCATTTGATATCCCGTTCAGGTCTGCCGTTGCATTGTTGGAGATATCCAGGTACGGCATAAACAGGGGCAAAGTAAACAAGCCAGGCGTTTGCCCTTTACCCCTGATCCGTAAAGAGGCTCAAGCATAGCGCCGGGAAGGAATCATGCCATAAGGGACGGGCGAGAAGTCGCGAAGCCAAACCTACACAACGCCATCTGCTGAAGTGTTATTCTGAGGCTCTATCTGATGATGTCTCCACATCACGCGAAATGCGTTTTGGACAACATGTCCATTTCAGCTGGTGACTGAAAACCTGGTTCGTGTAGAGAATAGCCTTAGGGATAGAACAGAATGACTGGTGTTGAGGCTGTATCGAGTTCTGGACCCTTCGATGACCAAGTTGTGGACAGTGTCCCATTTGAGTCATTGAAGGGTCAGGTCGGGTTGCCTGACACCGAAGGAAGGACGGACCCGCGACAAGTTGACGAATTGACGAATCCGGTCACGGGCGGGGACGAGTTTCGGATCTGGCCTGATTTTTCGGAAACTTCCACTTGCTGCTGTGGGTGGTCACATGAAGGGCCCCGGCGTTCGTGAACTGTGACTTTGGAGGTCGTGAACCTCGTCGTCCAAATTGCTTCATCCGGATTGCTATCTCACCGACATCGTCTTGATAGGGTACCATACTGTCGTCGAGAAAGGACAGGAAGGTTCGAAAGCGGATTGACGATCCGGCAGGCCTGGAAGTGTTGAAGCAATTGACGCTAAACCGGGACAGGCTTGGCGCCGGGTGTGTGCTCCATACCCCGCAAAATCACCACCACGGTGCAGCGCGACCGGGAGTCCCTGAAACGTGCAGGTGGGGAGCTCTGATGTCACCCGCATTGGTTGCATTGCTGGGTCCTGTCATGCCTGTCAGTTGTGTGTCTAAAGGGACTGTGTTGCTGCCCGAAGTGCTCCTGTCACGGTTTGAACCGCATCCAACGACGAGACGAAGATCTTCCCTGTATAGTTCACCTCGAAAGACTTGCAATTCCGGTAGGGCTAAACGATGACACAAGTCACATACAGTGCCAAGGACCCAGATCAGAGGTTTGAAAGGCGGAGGAGCTGGACTGGCTCACAGATTTCACAATTCCGTGGCAGTGTTGGCTTGTTGATTTGGCGGGTTCGTGTAAGTGAAGCACAGTCCCAATAACATAGACCTATCTACGACCTTAACTCCCCACAGCTTACAGGGGAGGTGTGGGTGTCCTTCAACTTCTCGATCTCTCGACTTTGGGAATCCGCATCTTGATATGGAATGGACGAGATGGGCAATGAGCTTCATCCAGAGCTGCAACTACACCAGATAAGAACAGAATGTTGTCAATCGGCCGGGAAAGAAAATATGCAAATCACTCTCCGGATAAATTGGCTCGGCTGGGAGTGTCTTCGAGGTAACTCGCAATAGCAAAACGGGGGCTACTTCATCACGTCAACAGCGGTACTGTCACTTTTGAGATTTGGTCACCACATCTCAGAATGGTGAAATGGTTGAGATTTGGCATTGGAGTTTTGAGGCTGAGTTGTTTCCAAGATGAGACAACAAAGAACTGGACGTGGGCCCCTCTTTCCCCTTGAGCTGGAAGCCCCGGCAAAACAGTCTGGACAGGTCAGGCCAGTGTCATCGACTCTTGCATCAAGTCGCGTGACTGCACATCCGCGGCCTCCTCACTGATCTCCCCACCAATGACTTCCCAAACAGCAGCCGCAGAGCAGATCGTAGGTGCGAGCAACTTCGTGGCTTGCTACCTCGACCCCTCTTCGACGATGACTCCTTGTCCCTTCCGCATTGGAAGGTTCGGGAGCTTGCCTGTATAAGAGGAGAAGCTCCCATCTCTCCATCCCATCATCGTTTCCTTTCACACACATCACATCACCACATCGCAACAACTGCAACTACCACTACGTACTACTGGTATTACTAGTGCATACACGACTTTTTCAACCATCTCTTCCTTACTCTGTTTACACCACAACCTTCATTCCATCTTCACTACATATTTGTAATAGTCGACTTCTTTCAATTCTTCCATATCTGTGACATCACCCCACTCAGCACATCCACAAAGCTGTAAGTCACACATACCGTCTTCCTTTCCCAACCCCAACTATCCCGGCCATCCACCGTCTCGTCTCTCATATCGGCAGCCTTATCAACCCCGCATGTTGTTTGTGTGACGCTGGCTGACCTTTTGTCCCTCAGATCAACTTGACGACTACTACCGAATAATATCATCCAACAACAGTAACGACAACACCAGTTCCACATACTACTCCACACACATAACTCTCACCACATCACCTTCGACTACACTTTTCAAGAGTAAGTAGTAGAAGCGACCACGCTCCCTTTGTCATGACATCATTTGGACATTGCCTTACACATGTCTTAGTGACTCGCTCTCACAAGTACAACGACAAGGCCCACGTTGCAGCTGGCCAGGCTGAAGACGGCACACTCGTCCCCGTCGAACATATTCCCAAGTTCTTTGGCAAGCACGGTTTCCCCGATGCCGATCCCAAAAAGATCAAGAAGAACGGCGGTGGCAAGAGCAACTGGTATGTGGCCCTTCTCATACCTACCCCGGTGTGTCTCACAATGTACTAACATCACTTTCAACAGGGGCAACGCTGGTGTTGAAGTTCTCGACGACCCTGAGTTTAATTTCGTCGCTCGCCGTCACTCCAACGTCAGCATCTCCAACCACTTGGATAACTTCAAGTCCAAGTTCGAGGTCAACGAGCCCGAGCCAGTTTTTGAGGAGGGTGTTCATGACGCTCCCGAGGAGGAGGAGGTGACTCTTCAGAAGACAGATACTTCCTCTAGCGGCGGCAGTGTCGATGACGAGCACAAGGCCACCAGTGACTAAACACAGTCCACCATGACCGTCACACCGTTACCATGATGATGATGATAACGAGGAACAATATCTTTATACTTAGGACGACGACGAAACGATACGAAACGTGAGGGTAGTCACCTACTGAACATGCGGGAATCCAAATCAATCTACGACTAATGACTTTGGCGGAGGGTTTCCGGAAGGCAAGGGGTGAAAGGATCCTGAGTGGACAGGACCTCTTCTATCTGACTACCATCCATATCTTGAAACATTGGACACCTTGGAGGAAGAAATTCCGGATGGTGGAACGATGTGACGCTTGATGGTTGAGAGATAGAAGATGGGCTTCTCTAGTTAGTGGGCGGTTGAGATATACCGCGCTGTATATTATTGAAATTCAACCACGGCAACTTTGAAGACCACCATATCTGCTCCCTTGCTTGCTATTGTGTTTTGGATGTTTTGTGATTCGTGCTCCTGGCCAACGTGTTTTAATCTTACATCTAAACCACTATCTCAAACTTCTTAACCCGCTTTAACAGCCAGCTCCTTCATCACCTGCCTAGCCGGCTTTGCCCCCTTCCCCTCCACCTTGATCTTCCCTACCCTCAACAACCCAAACCGCCCGCCATCAGTGGCCCCATCTTCTCCCATCACAAACGTCACAGCCCCCATATCTTCCTCCTTCCCATCATCCAGCCCCAACCTGGTACACAGCCCCCAGCTTACTCTCGGCTTTCTTTCCGTCACCTTTTCACCCTTGGCACCCGTGGTCTCGACATCGACGTACTCGTCCTCGCCGAACCTTAGGAGCCAGAAGAGCGGGTCTGATGAGTCGTCGGGTGGAGGGAGGGATGCTGCGTCAAGGGCTTGTTGCAGCGTTGTGTTGGAGTCGGAGCTGTTGGAGCTGTCGGAGTTTAAAGAGTGAAGGAGGGTTTGGTAGCTTTGGTATTGAGCTGTCAAGCCAGCATCTGAGGCCTCAGAGGGCAAGAACTCGGATACCTCCTCGAAAATGACCCGCTTCGGACTCCCCTTTGCTGATTCCTCTAGCGGGTGAGGGACCCGTAGCGGAGGTTGAAGCTCTTGCGGCGAATCCTGGGCTGTGTTCCCTTTACCTCCCTTGGGTCCCTTGGGTAGAGCAACAGGAAGATAAACACTCCCCCACAAGCTCCCACCACAAACCCTCGCCCTCAGCGCCGCCTCCGCAGCTGAATGCTTCAAAACAGACAGACGCTGGTCGGATTTAGTTATCTTTGGTGCATGCGTATATCTCTTCCCATCCTCCAGCTTCCCCTCGGGGATAGGGATGTTATTATCAACCACCCCCACCAAAGGAGGTACGTGCAATCCCTCCCTTAGAGCCGAAACAAGCATGTCAGCCCCCAAGGGAGCGAGCAAGTCGTGAAGTTGTTGCACGGTGCAGTCCCGTGGAATGGGGATTCCAGGCAGGGGAGTTTGGGCAATGACGGTGCCTGCGTCGAAGGTTTTGGGAGAAAGGGTTTGCAGCGAGACGCCGGTGTGGGAGAGGCGGTTGAGGAGGGCATGGTGGAGGGGGGCTGGGCCGCGGAGGCTTTTTTTTTTAACCTCTCGTATTAGCGCCTGATTGTTTGTCTACATACACAAAAATGGGGAAGATGGGGACAAGAGAAGGCTTACTCGGGTAATAAAGAAGGATGAACGTTCAACCCCCCGTATTTAGCTTGGTTGAGACACCTTGGAGGGACAAAAAGACCAAAGGAGACGGCCACGATGAGGTTGATTTGTTCTCCGTCGGGACTCTGAGGCAGGGACCAACCGGTGAAGGTGTCGCGGATGTGGATGGGGAGGGAAAGTTCTTCGGCGAGGTTTTGGATGGGGACTAGAGTAGAGGGACTTGTTAATTTACTGCTGGATAATGAGACTTGATGGGTATGAGATGACAGACCTTGACGAATCTCTTTGTACCCTCTACCAACAGCCTTTCCTGGACGGACCATCACATCAATGGACTTGATAAGTTCTGGATTTGCCTTGTGTTCGGCATGAAGGGCTTTTAGCGAGTAGCAACTGAAGACATCTGAGCCGCAGAAGAGAATGCGTAATGGGTCTGAGACTTTGGCTTTGGCTTCTGTGCTGTAGGAGGAGCATCGAGTGAACGCTGATGCCTTTCGAGAAAGAGACGATAGTGTTGACCTGATGCCTGAGGGCACGGCTAGACGTTGGAGTAACATCTTAAGTTCTGGTGATCTAAAATAACTCTTCACAAGAAACTCATCACGGGCTCAGCATCAGTTGACATCTGGACCCAGTCACCTCACTTACACGACCTCGCTCACGGCGTTGAGGTCGATTGGTTAACGGGTATTCCACCGAGATAGGGAACAACCGGAACGACACACGGGAACAAAAAATCGATTCCTGAGGACCTGGTCTGAGAAGTCTAAAGGTTCTTGACCCTAGAAGGCCCCTCAATGGCTGGAATTGTTGAAGTGTCTTGTTCCTGTCCTTTTGTCGTTGTCGGTGTTCTCACCATCGAAGAAGTTCCACTTGGTGTATGATAGCGGATGCAGCACCAAAGAGTTGCAGTACTTCAACCCTAATCCTAGGGGACCCCGGCAGGCACCGAGGATCACTAACAGGGGGTCGCGATAGCCGTTAAAGGACCCCAGATTTCCCACTGCCGGTCGGCCGATAAGGGACGGAGGCTCGACGGGATAGCGTCCGGATAGCGGGCCAGCAGCGGGCCACCACCAACGGCAGCGGGCCAATTCCACTGCTTCTCTCTGCCAATTTGCTCCGCCATTTCCGCATCAAATCGTACCAGCCCAGTCCCAAATGCGACGCCCGCTTTCTTCACGATGCTAGCGGATCCCGACTCGACTCGGACGCGTGGCGCATTGTGCCAATGCCTACATGGGAAAACATACATAAGAGTAGTCTTGCTGCCGTCTGGCACTGGAACCTTCTTCCAGGATGGCTCAAGCTTCAGCTCAGATCGGCACTCCGTTATTGACCACCCGGCAGGCTGAGGAGCTGTAAGTTGTTATCGTCCTAACGAACTGTCACGCGAGCGCAATTGCTGATGATGATGATGATCCACCTTTTGGGAATAGGCACAAGTCTATTCTAGCATACCTCTCCTCCAAGAACCTCGCGAGTACGGCGGCTACTTTGAGGGATGAACTCGACCTTGCTGAAGAAACCTTTGACACGGAAAAGGCAAAGAAATATGAAGGTCTCTTAGAAAAGAAGTGGACGAGTGTCGTCCGGTTACAGAAGAAGGTCCGTCGTCTACACTCCTTCATCTATAACCTACCTATCTAACATCCCCCTTCCCACACAGATCCTTGACCTCGAATCCCGCAACACACTCCTCCAATCCGAAATCGACAACGCCACCCCTTCGTCCCTCTCTCGCCGCACCCAAGACCCAACCAACTGGCTCCCCAAATCCCCCCCGCGCTATGTCCTCGAATCTCACCGCCTCCCCGTGACCTGCGTCGCTTTCCACCCGGTCTTCACCTCTTTAGCCTCGGGATCCGAAGACTACACCATCAAGATCTGGGACTGGGAGCTCGGCGAGCTAGAACGAACCATCAAGGGCCACACCAAAGCGGTATTAGACGTCGACTTCGGCGGCCCGCGCGGTGGCACGCTTTTGGCGTCTTGCTCCTCGGACCTGACCATCAAGCTGTGGGATCCCTCGGATGAGTACAAGAATATTCGCACTTTGCCGGGGCATGATCACATCGTCAGCTCGGTGCGGTTCATCCCCAGCGGGGCGGCGGGCGCGCCGGCGAGCGGGAATCTGCTGGTTAGTGCTAGCAAGGACAATTCGCTAAAAATATGGGATGTCACGACGGGGTATTGCGTCAAGACGATCCTGGGTCATGTGGACTGGCCGAGGGCGGTCTGTCCGAGCCATGATGGGCGGTATTTGCTATCGACGGGCAGCGATAAGTCCGCGCGTTTGTGGGATCTGGCGGGCGGGAGGGATGCGGAGTGCAGGTTGGTTATGTTTGGGCATGAAAACTATAATCTCTGTTGCGCGTTTGCGCCGCCGACGGCGTATACGCACTTGGCGAAGCTGGCGGGACTGGAGAGGCCGCCCCCGCCGAGCTCGAGCGCGGAGTTTATGGCTACGGGGTCGAGGGATAAGCAGATAAGGTTGTGGGATGGGAGGGGAAATTGTATTAAGGTGTTGGTGGGGCATGATAACTGGGTGCGAGGACTGGTCTTCCACCCGGGGGGGAAGTATCTGCTTTCGGTGGCGGATGATCGCACGATGAGATGCTGGGACTTGAGCCAGGAGGGCAAGTGCGTGCAGACGCTGACGGGGGTGTATGAAGGGTTTGTGAGCTGTATCAGGTGGGCGCCGCCGGTGGTGAAGGATGCGGATGCCACGGCGGGGAATGGAAGGTCGGAGGGCAGTCCGCTGACGGATACGGTGGTGGCGGCGAGGAGGAGAGCGGCCACGGTGGGAAGCGTGAATGCCAGTGTTCAGATTAGGTGTGTGGTTGCTACGGGGAGTGTGGATGGGACGGAGGGTAAGGTTAGGATATTTGCGAACTAGGGGGCTGGTGTTGGTTTCTTGGATATAAAGATCCTTAGTATGGGATTTTGAGGCTATTCAGGAACATTGGGAGGAGAGATTGCATCGGTCTACGGGTTTTATGATGATTGACACAAAGTTTATGGGTCCACGATTCGAGATCCAGTTCGAGTTGTTCGTCTGAGTTGGTCCAAGTTGTTCTACTTTGTGTGCGGACTGTTCTTCCAATAAAAGCACACGGAAGCCGGATGTAAGTATGAGGCTCCGTCCCGGCCCGGCTCCGTTCCCGCACTATGTATCCATATCGGGTGTCGATATCGGGTTCGGTTTCCGGTGGTCAGATCTGATCCGCGGATGCCCACCGCCGGGGGCGCCCGGTGGATGACCTTGATCATGTGCTCCTCATCCAGCCGCCCAACATCAGTACAAGCGAGAAAGACCCGCAAAGAAGCTGTCTGAATGCAATGCTTCGGCAATTGACTCTATCCAGGCCGTGATCTCCTTGGCGATTAAAGCAGACAAGTTGTCGATCCCGGTCCGGACTCGATGCCCGGAGTCTTGGCACTTTGTGATGTTGAATCGGGGCGGTCGCCGGGGTTTGGTGTCAGTCTTGGCGGGATGCTGCGGACCGAGACTGAGACGCCAACTGCAAGGCAAGGTGCAAGGCAGCTTTGGCAGAGTGGGTTTTTCTTTTCATGTAATTCATGCAATTTTCTCCGCATATCTGCAGCTAACAGCCGAGTGAAACTCTATCGCGGAAATGTGTTTTTTTTATTTTTTTTTTACTTTTGTGTTCGGTGTGGTTATCTTTATGAGTGCTGTTGCCGCCAACAGTTGAAGTGGGGATATCAAAGACCTGGCGGATTTGTGAGTCGTCTGTCAATCACAAGACCGTCAAATTTTTTGTCGAAGAGGTTGGTTTCTTTTGCAAAACGTTACGATTTTTGGGATGGCAAACCAGACAAGAAGAACTCCCCACGGACGGTGCATGATGGAATGATGCGGGCAAGCGAAGGAGGGCGGGATCAACGGTTGTTGCGATTTTGGCGATTTTTCGGCGGCATCATCATTTTTCTCCTCAACCGCTACCCATGTTGCCATGTTGCCATGCCGTTTATTTCCGTCAAGGGTTGGGAACACGGACGGGAGATTCGTAGATGGCTCAACGATATGTTTTGCATATTGAAGTCCACTCATTGTTTCGAAACCGCAAAGAGTCCATTGTTGCAATCCCGTATGCAACTCGCACGCATCTTTCAACGGCTTCGTTGGGATTCGGTCAGTGACCTTCATCTTCATGTCCGTCACCCCTTTTGCATAACCGGGCGGAGCGGTTCCGCACAATACATATTCAATTTGGACTCGTGATCTACACGTCTGCTTACTGGAGTCGGTTAATAAAGAGCAACGGGAATGTCTCACAGTAAATGGTGAGAAGTACGACCGTTTATCAACGAACTCGGATCTGGGGATGGTTCTCAGTGACTGCCGGCCCCCCGTATTTTGAGGAGTAAAGAGACGGAATGCTGCTCCAGTGGAGTTCAGTTCAATGCTCCCCCAAGCATTGTCCCCTCAAAAAAGCCAAGCAAGATGGTCGCTCTCCACAGCCCCTGACCACTGATAACCACTGTGAAGCCCACTCTTTGCCACTTTTTTCCTCTCCTGTGTCTCGCGAAACCTCACCCGTCCACTGGCCGTCCACTGGCTATCCAGCCCGCCGGGAAGATCACTGCCAAAGTTCAAAAGCCGGGGACAGCGTGTCATTGACTGCCTTGATTCGTCCATCCTGGTCCAACGATGTCATCAGCCAAGTGGAAAGAGGGTGGCATACAAGATGCACTCTGCAGACCTCAGCAACCCAAAGGGCACGCCATCTCTTGACCGGCCTGACCTCTGGTTCTCTCAAGGCTTTACCGCCTTTATGTATACCCCTCAGTCACCTCAGGAATTTTGCGGCTTATACCACCTTGAAGAAAAAATTCACGCCTCCACTCACCCGGGCGATACTACCTTAAAGTAGAAAAAAAGTACGACATAACATTGGATTGTGATATCTCGTCCGGTCTCAGTACTAGCGGCTCATCCCTACTATTACTAGTAGTATACTGCTAGTGTAAAACTGGACAACTCTCAACAACCTACTCGTGCTCCTCGGCCGAAGATGAAGCGAGGGTGAGGAAAGGCCGGCAAAGTGGAAAGGCAGCGAGTGAGTGGTGCAATGAGCAAGCAGGGCACAAAAATTGACCAGCATAAGGATCAGGCTGCTTTAACGGGCTCTCCACTGTCGATTCCGTATGAGGCAGATCCCTCTCCACCATAATTTCCGCCTCAGGGTTCCTGACCCTCCTGTTCAACTCACCTTTCTACTCTTACACCGACATCTCATCCCCAAAGAACAACAAGCAGCAAGTTCGAGACTCACCACCCCTCACGACGCTTCAAAACGCTTTTGCCTTGAGTCGTGACAGCCAAAACTTTCTGGAGCTCTTCGACAACCAGGAACACCGACCTTCTTGACTCAGTCCCCGTTTCAATCTCGGTCTACCTCGTCAGGCTCGATATACGGCCTTACCATAACGCCGGTCAACATACGGTCCTTCGTTTTACAGTCGCACCGAACTCGCCATAAACTGTCAAGTCGAGACTGGCCAATGCCCTAGAAGGACCTGGCCCCCCGGTGATGTTTTAGGGTCCTCCAAATATTCCCGGCACCCTCATCCATCTTCTCCAAATTCTCCCATATGTCGTGGCTTGAAGGATTATGGCGACGTTGTGGACGTGATCGAGCCAAAGACTTGATTCATTGCTGCCGGCCTCCTTGACTGGCATCGCCTTACCAGGCGGCAACATCAACATGGAGGCCCATCCTCACCACTACACACGAGACGTGCCCGACAGAGGGCCCGCCGTCTTCGTCGTCACCACGGTGACAATATGCTTGGCTACCCTCTTCGTCGCTGCTCGAATGGTATCTCGTATCGGAATCGTACGCAGAGTCGGATGGGATGACTACATCATCGTCCTTGCCTGGCTCATTGCCTTGTTCCTATCCCTCACCATTGACATGGCCACGAGACGTGGTCTAGGTCGTCATGACGTGGATATTGACCGTCAGGACCGGCCAGGATTGAGGATATGTGAATATGTCTTTTCCATCCTATACGTATGTGTTCTCCCTTGTGTTCCATTCCAGTTGTAATCCACACATCCACTAACATGGGTAACAGAATCCGGCCCTTATGGCCACAAAGACGTCCATCCTCGTCTTCTACCTTCGCCTGGCTAAGAACACGCAAAAGGTCCTTCGGATGGCCTCTTGGGCCGTCCTAGTGGTTGTGAACGTTGCTGGAACCATCCTCACTTTCATGAACATCTTTCAGTGCACCCCTATGCGAGCTGCTTGGGACATCACGGTCGAGTCAGCCAAGTGTTTGCCGTTGTTGACCGAGTTTATCTGCTCCGCCCCCGTGAACATCGTTACCGATCTAGCTATCTTGGCTCTCCCTATTCCCGTGCTCACCGGCATGCGTCTACCCCCGAGACAAAAGACCATTCTTATCTTTACCTTTACTCTCGGTATCTTTGTGACGGTCGTCGACGTCGTCAGGATCTACTACCTCCAGCAGGCCGTGGGTATGGTAGCCATGAACGCTTCAGACGACCCCAGCGCAATCTACGGTCAAAGTTCGAATTTCCCCTGGAACGCATCACTCTCTTTGATGTGGTCGGCTGTCGAGGTCAACGTCGGCATCATCTGCGCCTGCATTCCGACTCTGAAACCCTTGATTATCCGAATCCTTCCTGCCATGATCATCGATCCCGACGGAACTCGCAGCAGCACCCGGGATAGTGCCCAATTGGACGCCGGCTTCAAGCAGGACAACTCCGACAGTAGCCAACCCATTACCTCTTCGACGCTGAACGACTCCCACGCAAGCGCCCCACAAGCCCCAGAGCAGGTCCATGTACACAATGACCGACTGTCCGACGAGATCTCCATCAGAGACTTCTTGTCAGCATCAGCCGTCAACGAAATCCCCGCACCCGAAAGCAGGACGCCTACCCTCCCGGATCGACGAAGGGCCTCTTCAGCCCAAGAGAACTCCATCTACTTTGGTTTCGTGGAAATGAAGAAGCCAAAGAGCATGGTCAAGTCTTCGGTGTCCGAATCGTTGAAGTACTGCACCATCGTCAGCATCCTCTTTTTCCTCTGGGGCTTCTCTTACGGCCTTCTTAACACTCTCAACAATGTCGTGGCAAACGTGGCTCACATGACCACGGCACAAGCTTTGGGATTGACGAGCGTCTACTTTGGCGGTGGTTATCTCCTCGGACCTCTTCTCGTTGGAGGCTGGCTGCTCCGTCACGACGAACATCGCCGGTTCAGAAGGAGAAGACGTGGCGATATCGAACCCATTGGTGGCTTCAAGGCTACCTTCATTGTGGGTATGCTCATCTACGGCGCCGGAACCATCATGTTTTGGCCGTGTGCCGTCCTCACAGCCTATGGCGGGTTTATGGCCAGCAGCTTTGTTGTTGGGTTCGGATTGGCCGTCTTGGAAACCGCCGCCAATCCCTTTCTTGTGCTCTGCGGACCACCCGAATATGCCGATATGCGACTTCTCCTAGCTCAGGGCGTACAAGCCGTCGGAGCCGTCCTGAGTGGTGTCCTCGCTAATAACGTTTTCTTCCACAAGATCGAAGCACGAAGTCACAGTTCCACGACCTTACTCGACGTCCAATGGACCTACCTCACCATCACCCTTCTCTGCGTACTACTCGCACTCTTCTTCTACTATTCCCCCCTACCCGAAGTAACCGACCGCGAGCTCGGCCGCCTCTCCGAACGACTTCCCATCGACCCCAAAAAGCGCTCCATCGGCGGCCTCTCCCTACGAACATGGTGCATCATCCTCGCCGTCGTCTCCCAATGGTTTTACGTCGCCGCCCAAGAAAACATGTCCGTCTTCTTCACCCGCCTCATGACTGCCTTCTCCACGCACGAAGAATACCCCAACTCGCGGCCCGAGGGATTCGAAATAAGGACACTCAACTACCTCGTCGTGTCACACACCACCTTTGCCATCTCCCGCTTCATCGCCGCCTACCTCTGTTACTTACACGTGCAACGTCCCACCTCCCGACTCACCCCGACCCCGCGTACGATCCTCAGCATCTGCGCCGCCCTATCAACAGTCTTCATTTTAGTGACGGTCGTCTACAAACCCGCCTCCAATCCAAATCTGATGGTCGTCCCCATCATCCTCTTCTTCTTCTTCGAAGGCCCCATCTGGCCCTTAATCTTCTCCCTCGGCCTCCGCGGCCAAGGAAAGCGAACAAAACGAACAGCCGCTTGGTTAACGATGGGCGGCTCTGGCCCAGCCTTCTGGCCGTTCGTTTCTTACGCTGTCTTGCAAAGAGGCGGAAGCATCCAAACCTCCTTTGTAGTAGTGATCGTTTTGATGGCGATGACAATGGTTTACCCCATTTTCCTCACCGTCGTTCAAGACGCGCGAGAGATGTCTGATCATGTCATGGTCATCACTTCACCCCCAAAACGACGGCGAAGCGGGGACGTTGAGTCTGGAGGCCTCGGCGGACTAGGAGGAAGGCGATTATCCCTTTCCGAGCGCAGGGGTAGCGAAAACCCGATGACTATTGACCAAATCATTGCCAACCGGCAGCGCGACCGAATAAAAGCGGCGGAAAGGGCGGCGAGAGCGGAGAATGGAGTGCTCAAGAGATTATCGCGGAGTTTGGGGATTGGCACTGAGAAGACTTCTGATGAGGATAGTAAGGACGAGAAGAGGAGGTCTCAGCAACAGCAGCAGCAGCAGGGACAGGGACAGGGACAGGGACAGATGCAACAACATATGCAGACGGATGTGCAGTTTGAGAAACAATCGGTGAAGAGTAGTGGTGAGGATAAACCTCCTCGGAAGGATGGGGAGCAGGAAGAAGATCGTGTTAGTCGAGATGATCGAGAGGGACAGGTGGATGAAGTGAGGGATCCCAATCCGACTCCCGAGTGGGAAAGGCAGAGAGCGCCCTGGGAACTCCCGCAGTTGGAGCTCGATACGCGGATTTTGGAGGATTGAAGAGTGGTTGAAGAGTGAAGAAAGATGGAAGAGGTGATGGATGAAACTTGATGCGTTATGATTGATGATTTATGCAGCAACGAAAGGAGATACCAGGCGTGGGATTCGGGATATACCAACACAGACTTACATACCCTTTGCGTCGAGACCGACGACAGCGCATACAAGAGCTATCAGAAGAGACAGGAGTGAGTGGAAAGAGGCAAAGTATTACTTGCAACATCATCAGCACACACATACTGCACATACCAAGCTTGCTGGCACGCCTAAGATACCCCTATAGTTCTAGACTATAGACAGTAGAAGAAATAAAGCAATTACAGATAATGCTCGCTTCAATGATGTGCTTCATGTGACATAGTCTCGTTCGCCGTGAAGAACCCTCAAGCATAACCCCTTCCGCTTCAAAGCTGCCTCGAACTCAAAAACCTCAAACCCGATCATAAACACTATCCCAATAAAGCTCGCCACAAACCTCACAATCACCTCCCAACCTTGGTACAACTTCCTCCACCAACTTACCCTCTCACGTCGTTCCGGGAATGGGGACGGGTTCTAATAGCTCTCAGTATCTAGTACTTGGAACACGCGTATTACCCTCCTTTATTCACCCAAGAACGCACCTTGTACGTTATCAACGGTACTACGTCCCATATATACGACTAACTGGAAGTATATCCATCAGTTTAGTCCTCGGGATGAAATGTTTTGTCGCGATGAGGACGGATACTTGGATGTTTGCAGTATTACGCTTATTCATCGCGTCAAAACCCGGCCCCATTTCTTGAATGACTTGCCCCTCCGTCTCCGTCTCCGTCTCCGTCTCCGTCCCCACCTTACTCTCACTCTCCGCCTCATACCCGCTCTCATTCTCACCCTCATCCTCATCCGTACCCTCGCCAATCACTACCTAAGTGTGCACCCACTTCCCATCCTCCAAACTCTCTATAACCTCGTCCACCTCATCTTCCCTCAACAACTGCTCAATCATCTCCCCATTAACCAAATCGTTTTCCACCGCCCTCTGATCCGCCTCTTCGGGGGTACTCGCAATCCCAGCTGCCAAATGCCTCTTCACCAGCCTTTTCCTGGCAACCGGGAACGGCACTCTGACAAAGAACTTGAGGTCCATCAGTTTGGAAGCATCGGACCATGGTTTTTGGTCTAGTAGGAGATCTGTGTCCTTTTGTTAGCTTTATCCTATCCCATTTCCGGTCACAGTCCCAAGGAGAAAGAAGAAAGAAAAGGGAGGAACTTACAATTCCCCTCAAAAACAACCACCCTAACTTCCCTCCCCACCTCGATCCCCTTCTCAACAGGATCCTTGAGAGCATGATCGAAACTAGGCGCCCATACCGTTTCAGCCTCCTTCCCGATCGGTTTTCTCAACTCTTTGACTAATTCATAGAACCCTTGCCCATCAAAAGTAAACTCCGCGCCGCGTCGTGCATGAGCCAGCTCCGGGTCGGGCATGGCGGAGAGCTGGGCGCGCGTCAGGTGGAAACCGTCCATGGGGAGGGCGGTGGCTATTGTTGTGGAGATAGAAGAAAGGGGGGAAATGGTGGCGTGGAGGGCGTTAAGGCGGTGGGCGAGGATTTGGGAGAGGGTTGTTTTTCCTGGTGGTATAGGGTTAGTCGGTGAGAGGTCTGGTAAGAGAGAGGGAGGGGGAGGAGCAAGAAAAGGAGGAGCAAGAAAAGGAGGAGGAGGAAAAGGAGGAGCAAGAAAAGGAGGAGGAGGAAAAGGAGGAGGCTTACCGGAGCCGGGGATACCGGCTATGGCGATCACTGTTTGTTGAGAAGGAAGGTCAGTATATCTGCTGTTCCTATGTTAAAGAAGAAAACGAACAAAGGCAGAAGGGAAATCATTGAGGTGAATGAGTTGCATATGACCAGACTAGCTCAACGCCATATCGTGAAGATGATCTCAAGACGCATTGATCACTGGACGAGTGTATAAAAGACATGCTGATGGTGACTGGTCTTGATGATGGGGTGTTGTCATGAAAAGAAGAAGGACAATCGAGGACGTACAGAGCCTCTGATCCTTGGGCGTGTCGAGATACTTCTTCCATGCCCTCTCGACCAAGCGATCCACTTGCTCCTCCATTTTTGTAATTTGTTATTGACTGCGGATGCTGCTGAACGCTAGATGGGTGATATGAAATGATGTCACTTGTAAGTCGGTGAGAATGGATGGGAGAAGATGGAAAGTTTGTCTACAGAAGAAGAAGTGGAACAGGAAAAGAAGAAAATTTAAGGGCTTTCAAAGCTGCCGAGGTTTTCCTCGTTGTTCAAGATTAGAAATTGCTATCTTCAAGAAGTCAGTCAGGGAAGGAAGAACCCAAACCCAACGCCGGCCGGGCCTGGCCAGCATGACATGGCAGGAGGTGTGGGGCCGCCTTACGGAGCTCCACTGGCCACTGCGGGGAAGATGCCGCTCCGTCAGTTCGGCTTTTAGGGCTCCGCAATTGCTGTCTTCACTTCCTTGTCCGGAGAACTACATCCCGGGGAAAGTCTTTCATTCACTGACATCTTTTCACTCTTCTTCATTGACCCTTCAACCCATCTAATACTCACTCCTCAAACAACAACGCAACTCATCCGACTCGATCTTTATTCACAATTTTCACCCGAAACACCACTTAAAATCAAAAAGCCATGTCCCTCGAAACCGATGCCCTCGAATCCGGCCTCCTAGGCATCGGTCTAGCTTCCGACTCCGAAGACAATTCTCCCACCACCTCCTCCACTCCCGCCAACAACAACAAAACCGAAGTTGTAGCCGAATGCGCACCCCCAGCAACCAAAGCCGACCGCACCGCCCTCTCAGAAGAAGCCTTCCAAGAGTTGAAAAGAAGCTACCGAGTAAAAGTTGAAAACGGCGAGGTAGGCTCTGCCCTCTTCGCCCTTTTGCCCTCCCATTCCCACTTCTCCCATCCCCCATTCCTCCTTTCACGTTTCGAGCTGGGTTTACTGACACCCTGAAGATTCACCGCCATCTCCAATTCCCCATCGGCTCTACCGCCGCAGATGGAAGCAGGACCATCAACAAGCCCGAAGCGCAAGAGATCCTGCACGCGGTGGAGGAGCTTTACTTCTTTCGCAGGTACGAGGAGGCGGTGGCGCTACTCAAAAAGGTATGGGAGGATGCGGGGGAGAGTCTGTTTGATAGGGACACGGCGGGGTTGTTGAGGCTGTATGAGACGAGGTGTGGGGAGAGGTTGAGGGGGGTGAAAGAGTGAGTTGGAGGGGAGAAGGGGGTAGGGGAGGAGGGGAGAGGTGGTGAAGAGATAGGTTGGTGGTTGGTGGTTTAATGATACCCATTTTGTGCGTTCATGATTGCTTCATGATGTGGTGCAGTGCAGTGTTGGCAGGTTGGGTTGGTTGAAGGTCAAGATGAGATGGCAGTTCGTCTGGTGTGAGTGTGAGGTTGGACGTCAACCGAGCACATTTTCAGCACGAGTTCATCACACAAATCATTTGATCTTTGTGAGATGAACAGAGCTACGGAGGGAATCACCAACATCTGAGAAGCACAATGTTGAAAAGAGCGAAGAAATGGTAAGATGTCTCTTATCTATACCGCAAATCGGAGTGAAAAAAAAAAAAAATTCTAGCAGACGCTCTAAATGCTCTTCTAACTTTCATTCTCAATCCCTCTCTATCCTGTCCATCATCTCTTCTATCATTCCATCATAGCCGCCGCCGCCGCCGCGAACCGTTTTATCTGAATCGTCTAGGGTATGTGCAGCAAAGAGATTTCTACCCCGCGCGCGTTAGGCCGTCGCATCGGAGGCCATCACCCCTCGCTTCCTTCGGACCGTGTTCGGGAAATCGGAAGGAGGCAGCAAATGACAAAGGATGACTCCTATTTCACTCTCTCCCACCACTCCCACCCCCAAAAAGAAAACCAAAAATAAATCGGGGGTATCTCCGAAAACTCCGTGCCAACACTGCTCGACATGATGGGAATGACGGGGAGATAAAGACACAAAGATGAGGAAGGGAAAAATGCAGGTCTATAATAACACATCTGAAATTTGACGAGACGAAATGAAGAAAAATGGAGAATGCATCGCTTCTTTCCCCCCTAATAAATAATGAACACCAAGCAACGCCGTCTAATCAAGTTGACTCCAAGTCTATGCTTTTTGGCTAACCCCCGGACTCCGTTCGACACCCCTTTTGTTTGTATGTAAACCCATCAATCGCAAAGAAAGAGAAAGAGAAGTGTGCGTGATAATGTATCTTTGATGTCGTGCCAAGCCGGAGACAATGCCCGCGGCGCGGAATTGCCCGGAGAGCCTTTTTTCAGCTCAATCCTTTGTTTGCTTGCCGCGGGTGCGCGACACGAATTTGTGTCGGCGAATGTCGTGATTTGACGTCATGAGCGAGCAGGCGATTTGATGATGCGCTACCGGCGTAGATGCTGTCGTGATGTGTGATGATGATGCCGTCGCTCAATCGCCCCGACGATGCCGAAATGAATCGAGCATGTCAGAGCGATCTCGGATCGCAAAGGGAGACTTAGGCAGCCATGCGGATATTACCCGCCTGCTCCCTAATGAGACCCATCTTCTCCTTCTCCCTTTCCTCGGCGAAGACGCGCCTGCTCATGGCCAACACGGATTCGAACCCTTCCTTGCCCTTGGCCGCATTCTCCCGGAATCTCTTGACGAGGGTGTCCTCGATGCTGTTCTTGATACGCTGCCAGCCACCAGCTAGGGCGGTGATTTGGGCCTCCTGGTGGAACTTGGTCTGGTGGTCGCTGAGAGGGGAGTAGACGACAGTCTCCTGGACGTTGAGCAAGTTGCTCCAGGTGATGTTGGTAGAGACCATGGTGACGGTCTTGGTCTTTGGGTCGACGTAGGATGTCTCAAACACTTGCGACTCGTCCATGCCGCTGCCCATCATGCTCTTAAGCCATTCCGGAGCGGCCTGACGGCAGGTGATGAGGCGCTCGGTGCGCAGGATGCCGGTGGCAGGGTCGACGCTGCGGCTGATGGTGTCGACGGCGATAACGTGCGTCGACTTCTCGTTCCATGGGCAGTACTTCCGCCAGTTGGCGGTAGATACCTCTTCCCAGGAGTAGTTGAAGGTTTCTGTGTTGGAAAAGACCTTCATTTTGATAGATGTGATAGGTTTTATCGAGTTTGGTGGTGATGGGTTTATCGGGTGTCGAGATGTAACCCTCTTAAATAGAAAAAATCGACTCGAAAGCGACGCGCTGACAAAAAGCAGACCGCAAGAAAAGGATGACAATCCTTTATTGTCGACAATTGCGGTGACGCGGGCGAGCGGTCAGGTAGAGAAAGGGTGTGTGGTGGTGGTGACGGTAAGAAATCGTTCGGACCAACGACAAGTAGAGGACTTTTTTGGTCGTCAAGGATTGGCTTGTGATGACGCCTGGGAGGAGTGCGCGCAGAGAGCGGAGGAGCGCAGCAGAAAGTTCTTCGTAGGGGCTAGACTTGCTGAAAAGTGACTAGCTGACTGGGACCTTGGGTAAAGAAAACCGGCGTTCCGAACAACGGCCTGGAACCTTGGGTTGATCGACGATAACGGAGGGCGTGCCTGGGCGGTTTTGCTTGTGACACTTGAATGGACCCGTCCGATAAGATTTTCTAGGGCGGAAAAATAGGTTTTGGTAATATCTGTTTGTAGTATGTGGTCGCGTGAATGCAGGTAAAGGGCAGTGCAATGCTATGCAGTATAGATAGGAGACACTTGAAAACCGATTTGAACAAACTTTGTGAAACTTCAAAACAGTAAGGCCGGAACGGAACAGAGGAAGAGCGGTTGCGGCCTTTATGACTTCCGCTTGTCATCGCGACATTCTTCGGCTTTTACCAAATAGAACCAAAATGTGACGCCTTTTTTTTCAGCGTTGCACGCCCCCGCGCGGCCCACTGGCCCACTGATGTCCGTTGGTCCGTCCACACCCGTCTCACGAATTCTTATCGGGTCTGTGATAAACAAAAGAAAATGTGGCAACGCAGCCGTGCGATCAACCAATGGGATGAACCACTTTTTCCACCATCAACCTCCACCAACCAGGGGAATCACCAACCTCGGGTCGGGCAGGCCGGATACGGCGAATCAGACAAAAGCACAGACCACTACCATGACTTTGGCACGAAGCGCCGCAGACGTCACAGCCGTCACAGCAGAGAGCAATTGACTTCATCACCTCCCAAGACCCTTCACTGCCCCCGGCATACCTCCGTCATCCCTATATGTCGATCACTCCGCCTCCGTGACCGCTTCCGTCACTCTTCGCCGCTGATTAACCCTCCGGAAAGCCGTAGAATCCCCCCGTATCGGTACGGCACGGCCTGTGGATCGCTGGGTCCTAATCGTTCGGCACGGAGCACAAGTGGGTTTTAGGTTGAGACCGGCTTGGCTCCGCACCCACTCCGGTCGTCCCTTCGGTCTAAGGCTATGTGTCCATGTTAAAACATGAGCACGCGCAACACTTTGACTGCATTAGTTCTCGCATGCTGGATTTGTTCAAACTACCAGCGTCAGGCCCCTGACATTAGCCAAAGCAACGGTTCCAGATTGATGAACTAAATGTTAAAACGTTAAGTCTGTTTTGCCGGTACTCGAGAGGCTGATGGGTGCGCCTTGGGCTTTTGGCACGAGCTTTCGTTCACTTCTCCCTATCAGAGCGCACCCATCACCATCAATCCGTGATATTACAATCTTTCACACAAACAATACAGAAAAAGGGTGAACCAAACAAATCCCAGACTTTTTTTATCGTACCCTATCCTATGCTATGCTATCCCATTAATCCCTTAGAAATCATCACCACGGCTAATAACTTCCTTCACGGTGGGTCTGAGTAGAATGGTGTGCTCATACTGGGCAGTATAAGAGCCCTTCTTATCAACCAACGGGGGATAGGCCTCGACGATACCTTGCGACACAAGGTTGTTCAACTGTAACATGCGTTAGCACAATCCTCAGGCTAGTAAATACCGAACACCGAAACTTACCCCGAGGAGATACTTGTCCTGACCCAAACGATCAATGTAACGCCTGCAGAAAGGCAGAGTACCAAAGTTCTTGGTAATAACGTTCAACAACGACTTGGCAGACGACAGACGGAGGTCGACCTTGGCCGCATCACCACGCTTAGCGTAGTGCGAGACCTCACCCTCCTCGTGCACGTAACCGTTGCCCGTGCTGCCGAAGGTCTCGATAGCAAAGACATCGCCCTCCTCCATCTTGGTCTGGTCGCTGCTCTTGACGATCGGCACGCTCTTGGTGCCGTGGATGCTGTAGTGGTTGATGGTGTGGCCGTTCAAGTTGCGGATGGACTTGACGGGGAGCATCTGGCCGTTGATTTCAACCTCGTAGCTCTCCATGACCTCCTGGATGGCAGCGCCAATGTCGCCCACGCGCACGTCGATACCGGCCTCCTTGATACCGGCGTTGGTGGCGGCCTTGACGGCCTCGAGAAGGGGGTCGTAGCGGGGGTTGAAGGCGACGGTGAAGGCGCTGTCGACAATGCGGCCGTTGACGTGCACACCGAAATCCACCTTCATAACGTCGTCCTCCTGCAGAACCATCTTGTTGCCGGCGTTGGGGGTGTAGTGCGCCGCGCAGTGGTTGATGGAGAGACCGGTAGGGAAACCCATACCGGCGATGAGGGCGTCACCCTCCTCGAGACCGCTGTGGCCGGTCAAGGCACGCACACTATCCTCGATGTTCTCGGCAATCTCGGTCAGGGTCTGGCCGGGCTTGATGCTCTTCTGCGCCCACTGGCGAACCTGTCTGTGAACCTCGGCGGCATGGCGGTAATCGGTTAAAAACTCCTGGTTGAGGTTGTCGAGATGGCGCTTCTCCTCGTTGGTGACGCGGTTTAGGTTGTCGTTGGCATATTCGACCTCCTCGCCCTTGGGGTATTGCTTGTTGGGGAAGAGCTGCGAGACGAGGACACGCGGAGGTTCGCTCTGGCTAGTCGGGGTTTTCTTCTTCTTCTTGGGCTTTCTCTTCTTCTTCTTCTTGGCGGCACCGGCGGCAGGGGCGGCAGCACCCTCCTCGGCCTCCTCGTCACCGGACTCGGCATCACTGTCGTTACCGTTGGCGGCGGCGGGGACGGGCTTGGTCTCCTCGACTGTTTATCGAATCCATTAAGTCAGTGGTGCGCTCGATGTTGTGCCGCGATGGAGGGTGTCGGGAGGATGTTGAAGTCCATACCGCTAAGCTTGCTAAGCTCTTCTGCTGGGGCTGCTTGAGCTGCCATCTTGTCTGTCTGATGGCTCCTGACCGGAAAGATGTCAAGAGGAACAGACAAAGTGTGTTGTTGTTGAAGAAGGGAAGCTGATGTTCTTCAAGCAACAAAGTTCAACCCCACCATCCAAAGCTCACAAGATCGCTTATCGCCCCCATGGTCAAAAAATTGACGGCTGACCACTTACAGCGCTCCGTCCAAGGGCTACAGGGCGCGACTTTCACAAACGCGGGGTTGTAGTGGAACGCCCCAAGCGCCCTTGCGTTGACATGTTTAACGCTGCATGAGTTGACCCGACCCAGCTTGCCATATTGCCGCGTTATCCGGATATTGTAGGCTTAAAGTTACACAACCTAGTCCCAATTGAAGGGCATGCTTCTCACGGGGCGGGCGGTGGCCATGAGTTTCGAGGACACTGTCCCTCGATTATGTCACTGCGTCACCGGTGGCAGGGATTCTGACCACAACTTCCTTATCAGGCTTGACGCCAAAATCTCATCTGCCATCGACATCGTCAATTGCACATAGTGTTTTTCTCGTTTGACATGACATGAAGGATCATCTATGAACCCAGAGAGGACGGGATGAGGAATGCCAGTCCATTACAGCTTTGTCGGTGCGGCCCTGCGCCCTCTTGGTCGCCAATGTCGTCGTCCCCATCTTTCTACTCCTCCACCATCGATTACCGCGAGAGTTAACGTCGCAAACAATGTCTCCCGAAACTTTACCACATCGCATAGTCTACGGACCGGTCGTCAAGAGCCGGAACATCACAAGAATCACTACGAAACGTTGAACGTTCACTTTGACGCCACTCAGGCGGAAATCAAGAAGTAAACACGTCTTTCCTTGAGCTCCTATCGCGAACTCCACTAGACTTTCTTATCACTTACACTCGCGGTCCACCTCTTCAATATATCCATCGCCTGTCTCTACACCATCTCTGAAGCGCTCAAAGACCTCTTTCTCCCCCCCTCCACGTCCACTCCTTTCATAAAAACAATGCAAACTAACCTCCCACCCCCCACAGATCCTTCTACCACCTCTCCAAAACCCACCACCCCGACCACAACCCTTCGGACCCGCACGCCTCCCACCGCTTCATGCGCATCTCCGAAGCCTACTCCATCCTCTCTCACGCCGACAAACGCGCCCGCTACGACCGCGACGTCCTACGTCTTCACCTCCGTGCCCGCGCCCACGGCTCTCACCACTCTTCCTCCGTCGGACCGGCCGGCGGCCGTCCGGCCTCTGGGCTTTCCAAACGGAGGTCAACGACACAGGGCGCTCCCCCGCCTAGTTTTTTTAAACAAGGAGGGTATGGCGAGCAGAAAGCTAAGAGGGAGAGGGAGAGGTGGAGCGGGGCGGAGGGGGGGTATTCCCAACACTCAGGAGGAGGGGGGTTTGGCTTCGGCGGCTTCGGCGCTGGGCAAACAACCGGCGGAGGAGCGACAGGAGGCACGGGGTCAGGACAAAAACAAGAATGGTCTCAAGCCTTCAACCCCGCTTCCGCGCCTCACTTCAACAGCGAGCAACATACACGAACCCATGACAAACTATGGGAGAACCTGAAGAAGTCGCATGCGAGGAGGAATGAACAGGCTAGGGAGCCGCAGTATCAGCAGCAGTATCAGCAGCAGCAGTGGTGGTACCAGCAGAAGCAAGAACAACAGAGACAGCAGCAATGGGGAGAAAGTAAAAAGGTCCTACCAGAAATCCAGCAGGGGCATTTGGCGAGTTTCTTCGCTGTTACGGTGGTTTTATTAGTCTCGAGCTTTGGACCTTATTGGTTGTTTGGCGAGTGGACGAGTACGGGTGGTGGTGGTGGTGGGAAGAACGGTGGAGGTGGAGGAAGTAAGAAACAGGCGGCTGCTTGAGGTGTGGGAATGATGGATATGAAGATTTATGAACTGGAAGCTGAAGCAGGTACAACAGGACTGCTGAACCACGGGGTAACAGAACTGTGGTGGACACAAAGTGATGAGGATGTAGAAATTACGGTATAATGGAGTTCTGCGGTTAGAGAAGAGCTTTGTATAACAACAGACTACATTCATATGTCAGCTGCTGCAACGATGATGAGACTTGAGCTGCGTGTTGAGTAACCACTAATACAAGTCAATACGCATTTTTGCATACTAGATATTCCCCGTATTACCTACATAGCTATCGTATCTTCTCTATTCGAGTTATACGGTATTGATTTGCAGACAACATGTTGAATAAGGGGTTTCCCAGGTTTAGTTAACTGGTTGGGTATTGAGCCTTGCTACCATGAAGGGATGACACCTAGAGTTCCATCCCGATGCTTCACTTCATTGCAAAGCCCTCTGGAGTTTTGACATTTCTTGAGAAGTACTGAATGAGCGTATTTAAAATCGCTATGGGTATTTATACTCTAAAGATCGCGCTTGGTTTCCATCCATCTCCAGTCTAACTACATAACCATTTCAATCAAACACGCTACAACTCTACCAACAACTTTTTTGCCCTCTTCGTCACACATAAACTCAAACCAGTACACAAACTGATCTTATCAAGTCAGCCACCCGAAGCAGGGCGCACAACAGTCGTCATCTTCACTGTCTTCATAATAAAACATCACTATTGAAAGGGGAGGCTCCACGATGCCAGCAAAGGGGGATTATCTATTCCAGTTGAAAAGGTGTTCGAAGGAATGCTATCACGCGGCTGCTCCGTCTTATCTGTCCTGCGATTACTCTAAGACTCGAAGGTGAAGCTGGTGCCGACCTTGTGGGTGGCCTGGTCAAGCTTCTGGGTATCGAAAGAGGCACCAACACCGAGGGTGWCACCCTCGCGGAGGAGAACGTTGTAGGCAACGGCAGCGACACCACGGTCGTTGATCTTGCCCTGTACGGTTGAAAGAAACCTGGTCAGCATTCCTTACGTTCCATAACCAGAATTATCACAGCAGGAACATACCTTGACGAAAGAGACGGGGTCAATGCGGTACTTGGTGGCGACCTCAAGGCCGACGGTGTTACCGCTCTTGGAGTTCCAGGTGGCCTTGGAGCCAGCCTCGACCTGGGAGTTGACCTTGTGGTAGTAAGAAGCGGAGAAGACGCTCAGGTTGTCAGTAGCGGTGATGGCAGCGCTGTAGGTAGGGGCGTGGTAGCCAACGGCGGCGCTGTAGCCAGTGATCGCAGCCTTCTGGACATCGTAGCCGGCGGAGGCACCAGCGAGGAAACCCTCGTGGCCGACAATGGCGTCGATGTTGGCGGTGGGGCCTTTGAGGAGATCGAAGAAAGCACGACCGTGGAAGTTGCTCTGCTTGAAGTGGAGGTTGAACTTGGCGCCGCGAGCGTTGGTGGCGGGGAGGAAGGAGAAGATACCCTCAGCCTTGAGACCCTTGGCGAGGTTGTCGGCCATCTCGACCTTGGTCTCAAGGGCGTTGGCAGTGTTCCAGGTCTGGGTGACGGTCAAGCCTGTTGTTCGCCAGTACATTAGCATTGTCGTGTGGTTCGCATACGGACTATAGTAAAAGCTGAAGTTGACGGGTCGTCCCCGAATCCGAGGACCCCTGATCCCGCCTAGAGACAAGTTCGTCTCTACCGGCGGCCGGGCACGCGCTGAAATCCTCTGGTTTGGTTTCACGTTGGCAGTACCATTGTCGCTGGCGGCTAAACTTCCGTCGGGACGACAATTCCTGGCTTTTTCGCTTTTATGGATGCATCTGTGAACGATGCAGTAGCCGGGAGGTATGCTCTTCTTGGTTGTCTCAAAACTATGGAAACAGCGATGGGCACAACAATAGGCTGGAGGTAGCGGTACGCCGGGATGAAGGGGACCAGGAGGGGGACCAGAAGAAGAAGACAAAGATGTAAGAGAAGGGTGATATGTACCATTGGGCTTGTCGGTGAATTTGCCCTCGAGCTACAAGTCAAAAGAGGTCAGCATGGTCTGTTCGCAACAGGAGAGAAGGGAGGGCGTTTGGCGCAACAACAACATGATGCTATCGCGGCATTGCGCCGAGAGCCCCAAGGGAGGGAGGAGGTAACGTACAGCACCGCTGGTGACCTTGTCGTGGCTGGACTTGCCGGTAACCTTGAAAGCGACATTGTTGGGGGTGTTGGACTTGACCTCAATGGTGCCGGCAGAGAGGTGGTAGAAGTCCTTGTTGAGGAGCTATATTGCGCGCAAAGAAGTCAATTGTTAGCGACACGTTATAGTGCATGCATGGGGGTCCAGGGCCCAATCATGAATCATGGTGGGGGTGGAGGATGACGATGGTGCTTCATGGATGTTGGTGTTGACGATGCTCGTTTGCTATCGCGAGAGTGGGATGTGTAAGTATGGAGAAATGCCGCTTCAGCTTGGAGCTTGGGCAGCTTTCCCCGCGGCAAACAGACAACACGTCTCTCGATAGCATCGATCCAACAGGTCGCCGTCATAGCTCGGGTGCGGAGCACAGGGAGGCGTGATTTTTGCTTACGTCGTTGGCCGACTTAGCGATATCAGAGAAAGCGGGAACAGCCATTGTGAAAGATGTTGTGTGAGGGCGACACGGGTATGTTGGTTAATGGAGAAAGTGAGGTTGCGGAGTTCAAGAACGCGAGCGGGAGACGGGAGTCGGGAGAGAAAAGGCTTGCGGTTATGTTGCGCGCGGAGCAAGGTCGGGTCGGCTGCGACTGACGGCTGCCTCTGGTGGGTTCTGGCGAGCCTGGCGACTGGGTTGGGAAGTCGGCGTCGGGCCTGGGACAAAAAAGTGGAAATGGAAATGTTGGGAAGGCCAGAGACCCAAGACCCGGTCCAATGTCCCGAGAAATTTCTCAGACAGGTTCGTGATTGGTCCTTCTCGCCGTGTGCATTTGGCAGCTCGGCAACGCTAGACTCACGATGACAAGCCTGAAGCAGCACCATCGCGACCCCACGCCGTTGACGAAACCAGCCCGTTCATGCGCACCATTTACCCTAACCCCCTCCATGCGTCATTGCCCCCCTTTCACGACTTCTCCAAAGGTACTGTGTAAACAAACACGGACGGAAGGCATCTGCAGTCAGCCCTTTCATCTCATGCTACAAGTGCATCTACGTTATCCCGAGAAAGTTCGCATCTCACAGCACATGATGCAAGCATCTTCCATTTATCGCATAATCCGTCGTCACCTCCTTTCACCGAACTCAGATCGTGGTTACCGTCTGTTGGTTAGGTCTTACCTTGTTTCACTTGTCATGTATTGCAACCTTGCTCAACACTAGGTCAGTAGTCCCAACCACACGGTCATCATTGTTCACGACCAACTGCTTCTCTTATGCACACGATGTTTTTGATCATTTTTTGTTTTCATTTCTATGCTGGGTGGATTGCTGGTATAGGTATACACGATCCTTTTACTTTGACCCCATATAACGCCCTACAATGTAAACCCGAGACCAAGCACAAAACATTCCAACCTCCATTTTTTTATACAATGTTTCCCTTTTTATTTATTTTTATTTTTTGTTTGCTTTACTCCTCCACGTGGTCATACTTGGCCTGGTGGATGGAGATGGCTCTGCCACTGGGGTCGGTCTGCTTAACCCACTTGGGAGTCCACCTCATGACGGTAGACGCGCACGAAGGGGGGAAGTGCTCGTCGAACATGCAGCGGTACCAGTAAGCCTCCTTGGTATCGGGGATGTCGTCGCCCCACTCGGGCTTGGGGTTCTTCATCATCTCGTCGGTGACTTGGAGCTCGGCCTGGTCCTTGAGGGCGTCGATCCATCCGTAGCCGACACCGTCGGAGAACTGCTCCTTCTGGCGGTAGAGAATGTTGTCGGGGAGGTAGGCACCCTCGGGCTGATCCTTGGTGTCGAAGGCCTTGCGGAGGATGTACTTCTCGAGCTTCTCCTTGGTGATCATCTTCTCCTGGGGATCGATGTTGAGGGCAACCTCGAGGAACTCCTTGTCGAGGAAGGGCACACGGGCCTCAAGACCCCAAGCAGAGGTGGACTTGTTGGCACGCAGGCAGTCGGCCAAGTGGAGGTTCTTGACGCGACGGACGCACTCCTCGTGGAACTCCTCCTTGTTGGGAGCGCCGTGGAAGTAGAGGTAGCCACCGAAGATCTCGTCAGAACCCTCACCAGAGAGAACCATCTTGATACCCATGGCCTTGATCTTGCGAGAGAGGAGGTACATGGGGGTAGAGGCACGGATGGTGGTGACATCGTAGGTCTCGAGGTGGTAGATGACATCGGAAAGCGCGTTAAGACCGTCCTCAATAGTGAAGGTCATGACGTGGTGCTTGGTGCCGAGGAACTTGGCGACCTC
Organism: Neurospora sp. FGSC 6877; assembly: GCA_009805295.1. Lineage (NCBI taxonomy): Eukaryota > Fungi > Ascomycota > Sordariomycetes > Sordariales > Sordariaceae > Neurospora > Neurospora sp. FGSC 6877. The sequence goes on along the minus strand of RAON01000013.1, from coordinate 97,398 downwards.
GAGGGCGGCCTTGTTGTCGGGGGAGCCGGGGAGACCGATGGAGAAGGAGTTGAGCTGGGGAAGGAAAGTGACGGTCGAGAGCTTGTTATCATCATCGATACCGACCAGACCCTCACCCTTGTCCTGAGCCTCGGAGTCAACTTCCTGGTTGTTGGCAGCCTGCTCCTCAGCGAGCTTCCTCAGGCGGAGAGACTCCCTCTGAGCAATAGCAGCAACCAAAGAGGAATCAAGACCACCGGAAAGAAGGACACCGTAGGGAACCTCAGCCATCAGACGTTTCCTGACTGACTTCTCAAGAGTCTCGCGGAGAACCTTGAGGTCGAGAGGAGTCTGGGGGCACTTCTTCTCATCCCACCACGAGGGCTCGAAGTAACGGGTGGTCTCGCCAGTCAAGCTGTCGAAAACGTGGCCGGGAGGGAAAGCCTCGATCTTGTCGCAAACGGGGTGAAGGGACTTGAGCTCGGAGGCGAAGTAGACGGTGCCGGGCTCCTGGGAGTTGTAGCCCTTGTAAAGGGTGGTGATACCGATGGGGTCGCGGGCGGCGATCGTGCGGTCCTGCTTCTTGTCGTAGAGAACGAAAGAGAACATGCCATCGAGGTGCTTGGGGGCATCGATGCCGTGCTCGAGGTACTGAATCGCATTTGTAAGTTTTCTTTTTCTTTTTCATCCGAGCTTTGACAAAGCGCGCAAACTCACCAAAGGAATGATGACCTCGCAATCTGAGGTGGTCTTGAAGTGGTAGGGGTTCTTCAAGTGCTTGCGAATAAGACGGTGGTTGTAGATCTCGCCGTTGGCGGCAACGGCAATGCTTTCATCGGCGTTGGTGAGGGGCTGAGCACCGCTCTCTGTTTTTATCGTCAGTTTGTCTCTTCAGAATTCTTTCAGAAATGCGGGTTTGTACGTACCAACACCGACGATACTGAGACGCTCATGGCACAGAACTGTGTGAAGCGTATGTTGTCAGCCAACTTTTCTTCCTTCATTCGACCCCAATGGGTTCTCGGGTTCGGTATAGAGTATTCATACTGGTGTTGTGGCAAGTGACGCTGCCGCCTGTTCAGGAAAACCAATTGTTAGCCAAGTGCTCCAAAGCTGTCGGGATCATCGCACGAGCGTGCATTATCGCTTTTGTTTATCTGCCATAATGACTCAGGGGCCAGGGGACGGGAGATCGGGATAAGACTCACTCCAATCAGGACCACGGTGACGGATGCTGATAGATAAGATAAAATGTTAATCGAGTCAATTCCTCCCATATTTTGCCGGAGCCCGGTCGGACGGGAAAGTTGGGAAAAAGCGCTTACGCCTTGGAAAGCTTCAGAGCCGTAGGCTTGAACTTAGCGACATCTGGGTGGCTATTTGAAACAACATGTTAGTTGAACAATCCCAAGAAGAGAGATTTTTTTTGTCTTCGCGATCATCGCTTCTTTGTGTAGGAGGGGTGCGCGCGTCTTGGCGGGGCATTTTGGGGTCGCAGATTGTTATAGGATGCGCTTCCATTGTTGCCCCTCCGTTCCGATTCCGCTCTTCCCCAAAAAGTTGTTGCGAAACCGCACATGCGATGACAGGTGAAGAGAGAAACACCACAAAGGCTTTGGAGTCGCAACTTACTTGTGGCAAGCGAAGATTCCGCACATCTTGAATGTTGGTCGGAGTAACTCCTGGTATCTCTGAGATTGGGACCTGAAAAAAGTTGTTTGGCGCTCAGAGGCGGAGTAGATAATACCGAGTTGGCGAAGAGAGGGCCGCCTTTATAACTCGGGTTGGTCGTCAGACTGCGGGATGCGCAAAGAACGACGCGGGTAGCACAGAAGCTGCGGGTGCAAGCAAGACGAAGGCCTGCAGGTTGTCGAGTGGGATGAAGTGAGGGATGAAAGGGAAAAGAGAGAAAGGAGGGAAAAAGGAACGGGAAGTACAAGAGGAGGATGTAGTGGACTCAAGAGTCAAGGGGCTGGCCGTTTAAGAAAAGCCAAAGAGTCATACGCACCCACGCACCCCCCCGCGAAAATAGTGTAATTGTGTGGTGAGCCGACGGGACCCCAGAAATCGGGTCTAAAAGTCTTGATACAGGACGAATCCGCACATCGCCCCCCAGACCCAGTCAAGCACTCCAGTCAACTCCAGTCAACTCCGGTGGCCTCCAGTGGCCTCGCCCGAAGGGTGGCTTCTCTTTTCCCAGATCGTGTTCCATGACTCCACGGAAGCATATGATTAACAGCGTGGCCAAGCTCCAAAACACTAGCTGGTACTATTTTTTGCAGGATATTGTCAATTCCCACGGTCCATTGGCTGCTTGGCTCTCGCTTTGTGATCCAGTCTCTCCAGCACACCGGTCAAGACCGAGAAGGCGACCTGCTCCAGAGCCGCCTCTGCTCCAGAGCTCCAGAGCCTCCCGCCGTCCCGCGGTATCTTTGTCCTGCGGTTCTGCGGTCCCTCGCCCCCGAAATCCGTCACAGCCATTGTTGAGGCCGATGTCGGGACATGCCTGTCCCTGAGATTGTCTGAAAAGGAACGGTCAATGAAACCCCACATGTCGGTCTCAGTCCCGCAGGCCCGCGTCCGCCAATCCAGGGATTATCTAAACCGGACTGATAAGAGAACCGCGAAAAGCCTTGCTCCCCCAACACCATCTCACCGTCTGGAAGCCATCATCAGCCGCCGAGCCAAGCATGTGAGCTGGCCACACAGTGGAAGAGAAGCAAACCGTGATATGGCGGCATAGTTCATCACAATATGCCGGCACATTATGTCCAAGCTGTGTGGGCTGTAAGTTCTTCCAGACCCTCAACGTCACCGTGTCAACCACTGCTCACGCGGGAGGGTCTGGCATAAAGTTAAACTCACAGATCTCAAGTGGGGGGCGGCGACGGGTACCCCAGGTTTCTCGGTAAGCGGAGCGTGGGCTGCAACCTTGTCATGAGGTTAAAAACCTCCTTCCGAAACCAGAGATAGGGCTAGTGGTAAATCATGTACGGAGTATTTGACTGGGTGACTGAGTGACTAAGTCTCCCGGACGTGAACTTCTCCAAAAACAATTTCCGGTACTATCTTTGAAACGCATACCGCTCCCGCCTTGACCAAATTCTCTGCGATATGAGATGACTCATGAGGGTTCATCCCACTTGTTCCGCTACACCTCGGCCGAACCTGACCGCGAGTTTACCAGAAGGGAGATCTAGAGCCGGGACAGCAAGTATCGAACACGAGAGTTGGGTGAAACGGACTGGTCGGTCGGGCGCAGCGTCGGTAATTTTTTCCTTAGACTATTGTTCCTCGATCATGAGCGTATAAAGCAGCCCGAAGATATAATCGTGCGTAGAATCGCTACCATTGAATGAACTCCCTCCAAATGCCGCCGCAAACAATGAATTGGTATCCCTAAACTCCGTGTCCCAGTCCAGCAAAACAAAACAGCTCTCTTTTCTCCGCCAAGCACCCTCACAATCGTGGGTTCCCAATCTATGGGGCGGCATTCTCCCGCACGACGCGCTTGATCCGACGTTCATACTCCTGGCGATCTTTCTTGAAGAGATTGTACGCCTCAGCCTGGGCTGGGGACTCGGGGTTGGGGTCGTTGAGCAAGTCCTGAATGCCGAGCAGGATTTGCTTCATCGTGATAGCCGGCTTCCATGCCTCTTCCTCGTTGAGGATCGAGAGACAGACCGTGCCCGACGGATAGACATTGGGGTGGAAGAGAGGGGGGACGAATTTGCCTGCGCAGACGCCAACATGTTAGCTATGTGATCGTGGGAAGGGAGGATGGACGAGAGCTGGGTTTTGGCGTACACTTGGGGGGTTTCGTGGGATACTCTGCATGCAGAAAACGTCAAGTCAGCACGTAGGTATATTCCTCTAAAGACACCGGTGCAGGGCGCATACCGTCAGGGAAAGTAACGGTCAGCTTGAACAAGCCACCCTCCCAGATCGTCTTTTCCTTGCCAGGAATACCACATTCCCAAATCTTCAAGTCGAGTACACCCTGCTGGTTCTTCTGGGGACGGGCATAGAAGCCGAAGGGGTGGTCCTTTCGCCACTGCTTCCTGGAGGGAGAGAAGAGAACTGTTAGTCTGCTGGAAGGACTTACACTGATGTGCAAGGCTTTGCGACGTACCGTTCCTCTTGCAAGCGGTTCTGGCACAGCGCCATAGTGGTTGATAGGGTTGGCGTTGAGGGTTTGGGTGTCGGTTGAACTTGAGCGGTGGGTGATCAACGTGGGATCCGAATGATCCCTTGGACGAACTGAATGCGACGACGATTCAACTCCCACGGCCGGCTTCTTGCTTATGCAATGACGGGCGCCGAGAAACGTGGAGACGCGGCTGAAGAGCTGCTCGGGTTGGTCACGGGGGTGATAGGGCGCGGATCAGAAGGTGGAGTGTGGAAGGTCCTCTGCAGGTCAGAGATCCAATGGGCCACGCGATAGAAGCGTGGAGTAGCCCCGCAAGGTGAGAGTCGGAAGTGAGTTGGGGTTTATGATGCCAAAAAAATGGGGAATCGAAAGTCTGGAGTAAATGCGGGAAATGATGCGCAATCAGATGGAATTAAACATTTCGAATCCCAAAGAGGCTGGAGGAAAGTTTGGCAAGTGGCAGCGAGTCGAATGGCAGGCGACTCGTTCGGTGATTTGCGCCGGCCGTTATTCATTAGTTGTTGCCTGCCGGAGTCCCTGTCGCCTCAAATCGGGAAGGCGGAGAGTGGATGAATGGCAGGAAGCTCTCCATGTATAACCTGAAGCTTGGTAACATCTCAGCCGAAAAAGCACAAACACCAAGTGCGCCCGATTTGAACGACAGTAGGCTCTAATGTGAGTTTGATCACAGTTACACAGCATCAGAAAATGGGATGACAGCGGGATGTTACTTTCAGTTTTCAAGCAACCTGATATCAAGGAATTGTTTGAAGCTGGAAGTGGTGTCCCTCGGCACTCAGCGTACCCTGGTGGGCAATGGTGGGGTAAAGTTTACTGTGTAGAGATGGAGATGCGGGAAAGCGCCATGAGGGGTGAGTGAGCCGAATTGCACATGCAAAGGGAAACCCCCGTCATCTGAACCCTTCTGGATGTCAATCTCCATCCGACTTCTCTCCCTTCTTTTCTCCCACTCATCACTCTTTCTTTCGAGGTTTTGGTTCGCTTTTTGGGATCTCAATTTTAGATTCATCTACCCCACGAGAGGTTTTGTATACACTCCTGATCTATCACTGCGCCTTGCATTAGCTTGGTTTCTTCCCCAAGAAAACAACTTCCCGCTTTCACCTCTCTCAAAGGGGTCGTGCTTCAACGTGGGGTCAACCTTTTGCCCGAGCATCTGGTTCGTTTGCGAAACGAGGCGCATCCACGACCGATCGACGTCTTTGCGATTTACACAACATTCTTACATAACCATACCACACAATGGCTTCGAATAACGCCGGCGATATTGGCGGCGCAAAGGAGGAGGTGCTCAAGAAGGCCACCGTGGTTGACGAGTTCGACGATGACGTACCCGACCCGGATGAGGATGACTTGGATGACTTGGATGACATGCTCGATGAGTTCGCCGCAGTAGACCTTCAAGCCAACAAGCCCTCGGGGCCAGCAAGGCCAGACGCCGCCGGGGTAGATGATGCCAAGGGGGAAGATGATGTCCTGTCCGAAGAGGAGTTTGCGAAGCAGCTGCAGGCCGGCATGGCTGATCTCCTCGGTGACATCGAGAACTCGGTAGGCGCAAACAATTGCAAACCCCATTTTTGCGACTCTAGCTAACTCTTAGCCAGCCTGAGCTACAAGCCCAGTTCGAGAGCATATTCAAGGAGCTAGGAGCCGCCGCCGCTGCCTCGGGTGCCGAGACATCTGGTATCCCCACCCCAAAGGCCGAGACCTCGACCAAGACTCCTCCGTCTTCTTCCCGCAGAGCCTCGGCCTCGGCCTCACCATCGAGCAAGAATGTGGAAGCTTCCTTCCAAGAGACCATCCGACGGACCATGGAGCGCATGCAAACATCTGGCGAGCAAGCCACAGCCGCCGCGGCAGCTGAGGGCTCTGATGACTTCCTCGCTGAGCTGCTCAAGCAGATGCAGTCCGGCGGCCTCGAAGGCGAGGGTAGCGAGGAAGAGTTCAGTAAGATGCTTATGGGCATGATGGAGCAACTCACGCACAAAGACATCCTGTATGAGCCTATGAAGGAATTGCACGAGAAGTTCCCTGGCTGGCTGGAGAAGAACCGTGCGACGACATCCAAGGAGGATCTCGAAAGGTACGAGTTGCAGCAGAAGCTGGTGAGCGAGATTGTGGCCAAGTTCGAGGAGCCCAACTACGCAGATACGAGCAAGGAGCACCATGAGTACATCGTAGACAGGATGCAGAAGGTATGTTGCCCCATAAGACCCGGAACCCTTCGACAATGTCAACTGACTCCCCTTGTGTGTATAGATGCAAGATGCTGGCCAGCCTCCCAACGACTTAGTCGGAGACATGCCCTCTGCCCAAAACCTCGACCTCCCCGACGATCAATGCACCCCTCAGTAATTGTCTCAACACATCAAACAAAAACCTGCAGCGAGTAAGATACCATGAAGAGTTGGTCGCCATCCAAAAATGTTGGGCAATTTATTATTATGTGCCCATGTATGTATTGCCATCTCTGGAGCAGCGCTAGAGTATGATGATATGGAGTACTTAATGAGATCATTAACTCTATTGATCCTTCCGACTCAAGAGCGAACCAACCCATATTTATGTTGTATATACCCTTCTAACCCGAAAATGACTATTGGCCTAATTCCTTTTATGTCTCGAAAACCCTATCAGCCCTTGATGAGTGTATCCGGAACTCCTTGTCCTATGCAAATGCAAGTCATGAAGTCAAGTTGTGTACGATGTGTACCAAGCGCAGGAAATATCATCAACCGCCCCAATGCTTGAAGTACGCTTCAGTCATGGTCTCGTATTCACCCTCCCATCTCCACGTCGTCCTGACTGTGGTGGTGATTCTGTATCCCCGAATCACCACCATTTGGCTGCTGCTGCTGCTGCTGCTGCTGCGCCAAAACCTCCATAAACAGCGCATCATACTCATCATCATCATCTTCCTCCTTCTCCATAAACTCATCCCCTCGTTGTTGCCCCTGCTGCCCTTCCCTTACCCTCAAATCCTCCTGCGCCTGCTGATTAAGCGCCAAAAGCGCCTCCAACTCCGCCTCCTCCTCTCTCGCAATCATATCCGCCATGTACGCATCCATATCTTGATATTTTTCTTGTTCTCCCTCTGTTCCTGGCGGTTGGTCTTCCAGCAGCCCTTCGAGAAATTGTTGCTGGTGATTGAATGTCGCTCGTAGCTGGGCGAGCTCTTCGATTTCTTGCTCGAGGGCGAAGCCATCGTTGCCGTTGTGGTATTGACGGTTGAAAGGGTTGGGAGGGGCGGAAGCTTCTTTTGCGAGGCGAAGTTCGCGGTTGAAGCGGAGCCATTCTAGTTTTAGGAGCTGTTTGTGTTTCCGTCCTCTGTTAGCATGGCCGAACCGAACGGGATGGATAAAGATATTGGAGGAAGGGATAAAAGGGAAAAAAAAAAAAATGAGAGTAAAAGAACGAACCTCATTCTCCCCACCCCTCCTCTCCCACGCCTTATCGTCAGCTCGTTGCCGTACATTCTGCAGAAACAAGCGCCGTCGGTCTTCTTTGCGGTTGGAGGAGAAGGAGGGGTGGTTCAGTGGTCGAGAAGGGCGGGAGTTGTATTTTAGGAACTTGTTGTTCTGTCCCTGTGCCTGTTGTCCATCTGCTGCGGCTTGTCCATTTTGACCTGAAGCTTGCCCTTCTCCCTGTCCTTGTCCTTGTCCTTGACTCTGGCCTTGAGTTTGTAAAAGGGACCCAAAGATCGGTGATGACTGTGTCTGCGACTGTCCTCCAAAGATCCCTCGTGGTTTCGAGGTTGGTGAACCTTGTGGTGAAGATCGGGACATTGAATCGAATGGTCGGATGGGCGAGGAAGAGAGGGGAGAGCTGATTTTTGGTCGGTATTGGGGTTGGTATGGCGAGGAGAAGGAGGTGGTGAACGAGGGGAAGGTCGACGGCGTTGGCGTATTGCTATTGTTGTTATTGTTGTCGTTGTGGTTGTGATTGTTGCTTAAGGAGGAGGGGTCCTGGACCTGGCCAAAGGAGAAAACTGGAGTTGAGGTAGACATTATGACGACGGGGGCGGCGTCACCGGAGGCAGAGGGGGCTCCGGTTTGGAAGAAGGACATAATCTGGTGGGGTGACTTGGGACTGAGTTTGAGGACTTTCGAGTCGATTCGGTTTGTTGTGACTAATAAGAAGACGAACTGCCGGTCGTGGATATTTTTCTCGTCCCGGGTTGTCGCTTGTAAGTGTATAGGCAGCAGAGCCAAAGAGGTCCGCAATGCGGGTCGGATTGAAGAAGACGGGAGTCGCTGTTTGTACTGTAGTTGGATTATTGGAGTTATATAGAGATGATACCGGGGCCTTGGAATTGTCCACGTTGCTTTAACGTATTAAGATGACGACATGCAGTTTTCAAACGCAGTTATGCTTCCTCAGACGTACTGGACATTTCTTTGTGCAATGTGAGGATCGCGTCTTCTGTTCGGCGAACCGCGGACGTAAATTGGGGGCACGCGACGAGCTGTGGATGGTCATCAATCATTGGCGCGGAGTGGTTTTCCAGGGTATTGAGCTCGCGCATCCACGCTAGGGTTAGGGTTTCCGTACTTGCTTCTCACGTCTGACAACTGCAAGACACTTTCCCATTTCACATCAGAAAGAAACCTGTGATCTTGCCCGTCAAGGCTCTCCCGCATGAGCTGTGCTCGGCATGTTTTCTTGCTAAAATCCTCCTTTCCAAGCACTTCGATGCATCCTATGATGCTCCTTTGTGCAACTTGTTCAAAAGATGTCCCCTCCGCCAGCAGTAAGTCACGCCTCTCGCCCAGTGCAGCCTGGCAAGAGGTCACGAATTAGTCGACATCGACATGGACCGTCCTCCAAAAACGCCTGCGCCTTCTCGCTTCCTCCTCGGCAAGAAGCAATCTCAATCCAATGCATCCTCACAACGGTTACAAAACCAAGAAACACCAGGTCAAAACCAGGCACCACAAAATGCAGCAAGCAGAGCACCAAAGTTTCATTCAACTCCACGTTTTCATGCCGGAGCTTCATCGATGCTAAGGCCGTCGTACCGGACCTCTGCGGGCTTATACTCTACGCCATCCGCCATAGCAAGCTCCATCAAAAGCCGGACAAATGTTCCAGAGAGACGAAGTCGATCTACGCTGGAGTTCATCGATGACGATGTGTTGCCTGGAGATGGAGAAAGCTCACCCTTTGCCCGCTTTCCCGGCTCGGTGACACGGCCAGGGCAGGCGCCAGAGTATCCAGAGCCGATCGAGTTTGACTCCTCATTCGTTTCACAGTCGCCTATCAAGGTCAAGGAGGAAGATGTGGATGAGTTGGACCGGGAACGGTCACACAAGCGACGTCGTCTTTCACCGGTTATTGACCTCGATGTTGAAGAGGTGGAGGCTAGTAGTCCACCACTTCCCGACGAGGGTGAGTGCGAAGGTGATGAAGTGGAGGAACTCATTGATGATGCAGAGTCCGCGGTTGATGAGGGTTCTTCACCGCCAAGGGCACTGGACGATGACAATGATGTAATCATCTCCAGCCCGCTTGCTTCCAGTGACAGCGACCTCGAAAAGGAAGACGAGAGCGTTGCCGACAGTCACTCAAGTAAACCTCTCTCCTCACTACCGCCTCGTATCATTCGTTCACATGAGTACCCCAGTAAGTCTGAGGAGGGTCTAGAGGGCGAAGACGAGGACGATGACGCGGAGGAGAATCAGCGCATGAACCCAGAATCAGAGGGATTCTATGGCAGTGATGAGGGCCACACTCCCAGAGCAAATCCACAATCGGCCTCCGACGCGGAACCAAATACAGACGCAGAAGATCACGACCATGAACACACAGGCCGAAACTCACGGTCAACATCCATGAAGCCCAAGGGCCAAAACCCCTTCCTCAGGGCACCTCGCTTCAAGCCCAAATCACCCGGTCCCCCAAACCCTCCGCCAGACGTCCCTGTTCACCACACCCTTCTTCCTGCCATCTTCTCGCCCCACCGTCGCCGAGGCGCTCGATATGTGCCCGGTGGGCTAGCATCTGAACTACGAGATTGGTTACTAGAGGTCAAGGGAGGCTCCAGTACTGAACCGACTCCCGTGGCCGCTACTGCCCACCTCGCCATTGAGACCGTAAAGAAGTGCGGACCTGGGATCAGTATGACACTTGTTACAGGTCGACCAATGATTGGTGGTCCTGATGGAATCAGAGTGCCCAGGAGTTATAGGGCTTTGCTAGCTGGTGATGGGAGGATGGAGGGGCTTAGTGGAAGTGGTGTTGGTGTTGAGAGCAAGCCGGAAGGAGAGGAGGAAGGTGCGGATGAGCCGGACAGGAAGCCGTTGGTACCCGGCGCTATGGTAGCGATTGCACCACCAGCTTGGGATATTGACTTGGGTGAGGAAGAAGGAGATGACCAAGGTGATAAGGGCAAGTGGGCGGTTGCGTATCGGTGGGATGTGCTTTGAAAGAGACGCCCGAGACGCCGTCCTCTGCTCCGCCTCACCGGAACGGGCCGATAGCATGTGACAGTTCGGTGACAGGTTGTATGGTTCGGGCTTATTGTTGCCGACTCTCACTATGGCGTTTGGGGTAGTTGGAAAGAAGTTGAGTTTCTGGCCTTCTCTCGAAAGAACACATATCAACACAAGTGTAGGATGCTACCTGGCCGACCCTTCGGCGGATCCAAATGTTTGGCCTTAGAGTATCTTCGACACTCAAGCCTTCATGAACAGAAGGGCAGTTGTTCCAACTTCCATCGTTACCTACTCATATGCAATCGAAGGTTGTGGAACCAAACAAGTCGTCGAAAGAGATCTCATGTTGCAGTCCAATATGAGGCAGAACCGGGTAGATATCCGGTACGCAAAAGAAGGAGTTTCCCTTCACGTCGGCATCGAATTCAGGCTGAAAGCGGTTTTGGTTTTAGGCATGTAGGGAAGGCAGTTGTGTTTGATAACGGGCGGTCCGAACATTGGAACATTGGAACGTTGGATCCGAAGAACGAGTGTGCTATTTGCCCGACAGTTTGACAGGCCAATGTGGTGACACTGACCCCTGATACTTGAGTGGATGCATCAACCTCAAGCCATTCATTTTTGCGTGGGCTGAGAAATGGGAGGCGATTCCCAACTTGAGGTTCCACTGCAGTGGCCTTCCATTTGCCTGCACTCAGCCCTTAAGGTCCCCGCGCCTGCCAAACAATTCCTACGTTTCGAAACACCAAGGAGTCCTGACATGGAAAGCACGTTTAGATAGCGAATGCGAAATGGCAAGTAGAATCTCGAGGTTCAAAGTCTTTTCACGTCCAGTTTTGGAAGGCAACACTCATTGAGAAGGACAACCAGGGGAAGTGTCGAGAAGGTGAATCCGATACTGTCAATCGAGGAAGTGCATGAAAAAGGAAAGAACGATCTTTATTGGAGGACTTTTACACGGGAAATTAGGACCAGAATGCGGAGTCAGTGCGGGGACCCCTTGTTGCGCCTTCCCCAAAATCGGCTCCCCCTGTCTTCCTTTCCCCAGGACTGCTCCTGCCCCGGATTCTAGCATCGACGCCGGCGACGACTCCATCGGTCAACGGCCATCTTCACAGACTGAAGTGGAAGTGTTGGGGTTCACCGTGTTTGGCACTGGAATTTATGTCTGTCCTTTTCTTACTATTTTCAGTCTAATTGGGAACTCACTCCTCCCATCATGTTCCACGACCAAAGAAATCATTGTCTTCACGCCTGGTCTCGTCGAAATCCGTGACAGCATCCATCCTTTTGAGAGTCCCGGAGTCAAGGGTGGTGGAACATCTCGCAACCAGCCGCCTCCTCCCCTATCTCCAACTCGCACCAAGTACCTCACCTTACTCCAACGTTTTCCCTCCAGTCAAGAGACAGAGAGGTACAAGGCAGTTGCTACAGCGTCTCAGTCGCCCAGAACCACTTGTTCAGAATGGTTGGATGCTCCCTCACTACTTGAGGCCTCTCCACTAGACAGCCTATCTTTCCAGTCGGTCCTCCCAGTTCCCCCCTAGTCCCACGCGCTTCCCACCCGGCCAACCCTGGTCTATCTGGCTAGCACGCGCTTCATCGGTAATCCGTCGACAATCCGTGGATGCTTATTGCATGGCCCTGGCTTGGTTTGACGGCTGATCCAACAAGTTCGGACTGTGGAAGGGGGTTCTTCTCAGACGGCAAAACCACCCAAGCACTCGGCGGAATATTTCGTTCTGACCTTGCTTGGCACTGCTACCGAGTTCGAGGCCGATATCCCCGGGGCTGATGAGAGAAGTTGACAAGACCAAAGGCCACAACAGTCCGGAGCCTCACTGGTACGCTTCATATACCTTCGCCCGACTCACTGACTCTGCTCCTGACATTGTCCTTTTTTCCCGTCTGGACGGGTGCTACCTTGACCTACCTCAGCTGCACCACTCGCGGCTGTTTTGGCTTCCACCACTTCCTTGGCCCTCGCTAAAGACACCACAACCGATACTTGGAACCTTCCATCAACTTTCATCCCATACATCAGAAACATCGATTTTGAACAGCAACCCCTGCTCCGGATCTATGCCAAACCTTTTCATCACTTTTCTGTCTGGCGACTTCTCTCATCGTTCACTTTGCATCTCACTCGATAAGGCTTGAGAGGACATTCGAACCAGATGTCGAGGACATGAGTATCAACACAGCCTGACATCAACTTCCGATATAGCCGGTCTCTTTTTGGCCTCATCAACACAGGTCATCAACGCGAATTCGGTCTTTTGGTGACCAAAAGATCTCTTGCCGTCAACAACAATTTTTTATGACGAAGGACCGTGTGGGAAACAGCAAATCTCCTTCAAACCAACCTTTGTGAAGGCCATGCGCACTAGGTTTCCTGACTGGGATTCTGGTTTTAGGTGGTCGGGTGCGCTTAAACAAAAAAACATAGGCTCAACGAACACCTACGTGGACATCCCATCAGACGACTTCTTTGAGTAATTTCAACCGAGGCATCAAGATCATTTTGCAAGTTCGGTGGATTTCGACTCAAATCGACGAAATGGTCAGCGTACAGCAGCTAGAGCCGGCACCGGCACACATATCGGCGCCAGTGCCAAGCACCATTACCGCTCATCGAGCAATCGACCTGGTCATGGGAAGGACAACTTCGCCGGCGGTTGGCGACCTCCCGCTTCTGAGAGGGCCTCGCAAGGGAGATACGAGAACAGCCGTGATCGTTTTTGGCCAGGGCCAGGAGAAAATTGTGGCTGTATTTGCGGAAGTCTTGGGGAAATCTTACCGAATGAGGAATGGGTTCAGAGACGTCTCTTCAGAGGATCGGGATTTTGTGGTGGGCATTTCCGCGACACAGGCAAAAACCGACATTGCAGTTCGGGACAGGATCTCGATCGTCGCCATCAACGTTCATTGTACCAACATGGGCATGCCTCCAGACGCAGTTCTCTCCGCTCAGTGTGACTACGAATTTCTATACACTGAGGCACCCTTTTTCAGACGGGACCTTTCACGTTTTATTTCTCACACACTTGGGCAGCTGAATCATCACGAAACCCTCATGGCCAAACCACGGACATACTTCATTTCGACAACGTTCCCCGACGTACATGCTGCCCTTCCGAATATTGATATCCTAACCGTGGGTGCAGATGCCGTTGAGATCAGGGTTGATCTTTTGAAAGAGCCACTCGCTGATGGAACTTATGCTCCGGTTCCCAGTTTGAGTTATGTCGGCGAACAGGTGATGCTGCTTCGTCAAAGGACGGAGCTGCCAATCATTTTCACCACCAGATGTACGGCCGAAAATGGGTGTTTTCCAATGGACAATCCTGATCTATACTACGAGTACCTTTACAGAGCAATCCAGTGGGGAGTGGAGTACATCGACGTCGAGATATGGCTCCCGGAGAGGATCAGGAGGAGGCTCTATGAGCAGCGTGGCAGCAGTCGCATCATGTCCGCATTTCACGACTTCTCTGGGACTTTCAAGTGGCCATCAGCAAGGGCAGAAGCAACGTTCCGGGAATCAGCGCGGTTTGCAGATATCGTCAAAATGATCGCCATTATCAACGACCACAACGAAAACTTTGAACTGGAGTACTTCCGTTCTAAGATCAAGGCTGAATACCCCGATGCGCCGCCACTTTCTGCTGTCAACATGGGCGAAACAGGACAGTTTTCTCGGACCTTGAACCGGGTTTTCACACCCATCACCCATCCTCTATTACCGATAATCGCCGCTCCCGGTCAGTTGAGTGCCTCCGAGATCAATCAGGCTTTGTCCTTACTTGGACAACTGCCGAGAAAGAACATCTACGGAATCAACACCCCCTCTAGCCGCATATCGACCCCTCAGGCACCTTTCTATGGGAAGTGTTTCAACGAACTAGGTCTGCCCCACCACTTCTCTGTCGTTGAGAGACCCCTCAAAGGTTTTGCCTCTGTGGAAGCGTGGTGCAACCAGAAGAACTTTGGCGGTGCTTACCTCTATCCGGCTGTTCCTTTTCAGCATTTGATCTCAAACAGTGCCTTCTTTGCATCCATCAACAATGGCACGGGGCCGATTCTCAGCGATTCAGTAAAGCTTATTGGCATGGTAGACACAGTCGTGGTTCACTCCAAGGACTCCTTTTCTGCTTCCTCTGCACCGTCCTCAGCACCGTCCAGTCCAGGACGTCACCAAAACAGCGACTCACTAGGTTCCATTGCTTTGTCGCAATCGGGCCTGTCACCCACCACCGTTCTGGTCTTCGAAAATGCCGCTTGGAAAGGGATATTGAGTACACTCACTCGCGACTTTGCTCCTTCGGCTTATTCTGGACGTGCCGCCGTGGTTCTCGCTTCAAACCCCGATGATGCTGCCAGTTCTCTCCTCGCGCTTAAAGCTCTGATGGTGAGCAAGATCTACACAGTCGGCTTCAAAGCGTCGCCAGCTGTTGCCAGGGATTTCAACCTGGAGCCCTTCAACAGTCTTGAAAGTATGCAAAAAGCCCGTACGAATGGTGCTAATAGCGCAAATCATGATGCCTCGCCTTTCGTCGTTGTGAGCGCGTTAGCCCCGGAGAAGAGTAATCTTGTCGGTATGCTGGTCCGCGTCTTTGGCTCTCGGGGCTCATCAACGTCTCGCAAGGTGTTCCTTGACCTTGCTGATGGATCGTTTCCTCGAAAAGGTGATCCCAGGTTGATAGCAGAGCAATGCGGTTTTGCTGCTTATGGTGCTGAGGACGTCATGGCTTTCACAACTGTCGAAACGCTTCGTCTTCTTGTTGGTCAGAATGTCCCTTACAGCTTTGTACGTCTGGCCAGCGGACGGCCAATGTTTTGATATTCGCGCAAAGCATTCTGACCCACATTTCGAGACGCACTCAGTGCAGGAAACCCGTGATCTTCCGCTAGCTATTTGCCTATCCTCGGTGGCTACCAGGTGGAGGTTAGTTACACAAACACTCCCCCATATGTCCGCCACTATTGGCCACCATGACTGACATGTCTTTCCAGTTTCTGATGGTACACCGTCGCCGATGTCAACGCTGGCGTTGTGCATATCTCGTTACAGAGAAGCAAGACACATCAAATACTACCGGCCTCGGCCTCGAGAGCATACTGCATGGTGTTTGACACGGCGTCACTCCTTGGTGTGAAGGTCTTTTCCTCTCTAAAAGACCACACACTGGATTTAGCAACGATGGTTCGCTCTCCCAATGCAAGATCGGTGCCTTGTTTTTCCTCACGCAAAGGAAAGCTGGTCGCTTTTGGTTATTTTGTTTTGCTATCGCATTTCATCGTGGTACACCCACAGCTTTGTTCATTTTCCCCCGGCGTTGAATTATATGCATTTACGTTCATGTGGCTTAATGATCATACCCACCATCTTCTTCGTCCTTGTCTCGTTTCCTGAATGACAATGGTTCCAAGATTTTGTATTCATACACGCCCGCTTGCCGTTTAACCCATCACAAGAGATCTTAGGTACCTCTACAATCCCTTGGATCCACCACCTTTTTTGGAATCGGGAAGTTCGAAGGCGAGCGACATCACCGACACCTAGATGCCTCGGGAATGTCGAATAAACTACATACGACCGTGTGAGATCTTTCCCGTCGATTATACCCCTTGATAGGCATAGGCGGTCACGATGCACGGCCTCCGGCTAGTGGTTGTAAGGCCTCCCACTAGTTGCTAGTTCTTTCGCTCGGATAATATGACGTGCAACGGCACTTAGAGTCACATAAGAACTCAGTCAAAATCCTTCGGAACGCTTAGGATCAGAATATCAACCAACACCGCAGCACTGAATGAAGGTTCGTCTATCTCTAAAACACATGGGCAACCGCCACTAACGATATCTGTATTCAGACCGCGCACCCTGTCACTCACATGGAGAATATCGGATATCGCCTGAAAACATGACCACTTTTCACCCCTTTCCCCAGCTTCCGTGGGAACTCCGCGCTCAGATTTGGGAAATGACCGTCGAGCCTCGCAACGTCTCCGTCGTCCTTGGCTATATTGACTTCAAACTCTATAGCGACCATCCCAGGTTTGAGCTGTAGGGCCCGAGGATATGGACATACGCCCCAGCGCCCGAAGCACTACATGCCTGTCAGGAAGCCCGGAATCATTTGCAAGGGCAGCGAATTTATGAGCAGGCCTTCAGTATCACGCCCACCGTCCAACTCAAAGAATTCGCTGACATGCCAAAATTTCGCGCTTGGCTTTATCGGAAGAAGTCGAGGCGTGGCGTGGTTGATATGTTAGATGTCCCGGCAGAAGAGGAGCGGGCGCGACGTTATGTCTGGGTGAACTTCAACATCGATATAATCAACATCAGGGGCACCGGATTCTCAGCTTACAAAGACTTCGACGGGGCAAAAATCCAGCGGCTCCAGACCATGGTTCACACCGCGGGGTTCGAATATTTTGGTTCCACGTATTTGGACGCATTTCCCAATCTGAGAGAACTTTACATAGAGTGCCATGTAGGCAATGTTGAAAATTGGTAAATGTTTACGAGGAGTTTGACGAGGTTGTTAGGGCGGAGAACGTCTGGCTGATTCCGAACCGGATCGATCCCGGTATCTTCAAAGCGACCATCACGCTTGCGAAGATGCGTGAGGAGCTGCATGAGATTTGGAGGCGTGAGGAGGAGGAGCTAGGAGGAACTAGAAAGAAGCGTGGATGGCTTTTATGGGCCAGCCTCTGATCGAGATGAGTGCCCCTGATGGCGAGTAAATTGCGCGGGTCCTTTGTAATTAAGATCGATAACGAGGGGACTCTGAGTCGGGGTGTTCTCAAGCAAGTCTAAAGACGGCAATTCCAACGCGAGACCACCACGCTTTTTCTGACAAGATCTCTTAACTTGCCGCAGGTCATTAATGAAGGAATATCCTCATATTGCAGTCAAAGAATGGAAGGTCGTTGGTAATTTCGATGTCGTGAACACGGATGGTTAGCTATATGTGGGATGTTGGTGGCTGCCGCTCGGGTTGGTTATGGCGACAGAAGTTGACAAATACAGTGTGAGTGCAACCCGTCCCTTCATGTACACAGAAAATGACTGTAATATTTAATTGCAGGCTTTCAGTTTACCCTTATTGCTTGTCCATTAACGAAGCTATCTCAGCATCTTTCTTCGTGGGGCGCGCTCCGACTTTCTTCCTCAAAGACCATATCCTAATGTTATCGGCAGTTCTGGCTTAACGCCTCAATGTCCAACCACCGATCACCCTCTTTGATATTCTAATACAACCCAACAACATCTTCCCTGGTCAGTGATGACAGTCTTTGGAGTATTTATTGCATCATTGTTGTTATCTCTATGAACTCCGGCGTTGGTCGACGTTCGTTCGTGTTCCCGGCCACTTGACAAGCCATGTCCCATTGATATGGCAGTTCAACCCAGATTAGGTCGGTTAGGTACGCCTATTTCTTACACTTGTGAGATTACGATATATTAACCGGCGCGTAGCCGCCATATTCTTATCACAACATCAACTGACCATTGTTCATCATGGCCTTACTGTTGGCTTTACTACTTATCCGGCGCTTCAATGTTCGACGGCTCGTTGGAATAGGATCCCTTCCCAAGCAAGTTGCCTTGCCTCCCCGTTGGACTCGGAATGCCCTGTGGCGTCGCTCTTCGATGGTCCTGACGAGTGACGAGGAAAATGCAACATATAAGAGCCGTTCAACCCCGAGTGTTCGAGGTGGACTTTCAGGAAGGCACACGCAGCAATATTCTTCTATCATATTCCCCTACATTCGAGAACCGATATCTTGTCGACTATAGAGATCTGATAAGTCATCACCGGTCAGATACGAGCTGAAGCACATCAACTAATTTGAGCTAGTAATCATGGGATCAACTTCAAGAACCCCAGCTTCGGAATTTGACAAAGCACAAGGCAGAGCACACTTGCGCGGAAAGGGCATGTATAATTTGGGCTTCCCAAAAGACGTGTTCAATCCTGTGGTGGTTTCACCCACCTGCCGATTCATCTGTTACCCACAGAAGAGCATGTGGCTCTGGCCAAAGAAGTCCAACAATGCCCCAACAGTCGTCGTTTTCCTTTTGCTTCCAGACCTGGACCTTACAAAAGTGCGCTGCGAGCTCTAACTCATCCCTATCCCTGACCCTAACGCCGAAAACGATCCAATTTATAAAACACCGTTGAAGAACCCCGTCATCCCAGGATTGGTCAGACCACTGGAAAATCAGAAGCGCGTACCACACGGGTGGAAGAGATTAGTGGCTTGCTGGCCTGGTTTTGCCACGGGACAACTTGACCCCGTGCAGGACCTCAAACTGAAGCTGGGCTGTGATCACTTCTTGAGGGCCTCTTTCGGTTACGGTGATTAAAGGGTGGCTTTCGCACAGAACGGCCCCACGTTTAAGATTCATAATGAGGACAAAAGCACAGAGGTCGAACAGGACTAGACTGACATGAGCAAGTCTTCCTGAATTGTCTTAAGTTTTCTTCTTCCAACCCTGCATACCAGAGACAAGAAGAACCTGCCGCATCTTCTATATGTTGATTCTCAATTCCCTGTCACAAGATAGCTTTCACGCATTTCAACGAGCATTTCGCTAACATCGACACAAAATGTTGCCCATGAGTCACCGACATACGCGACCTAGGATGGTTTAACTTCGTCAACTTCCGCCGCATAAAGACCCAAGGCACAAAGAAGAGAATTTGTATGGACTACTTGAATACTTGGCCGGGTATTGAAGCACCTGAGTGTTTCCACGACCTCCCTGTCCTAGCCAACTCACTCGCTGGTGGTTCCGAAGGTGTCGATATCAAACGTCCTCCTTACTTAGGAGCAGATAAATTTGATGATCCGCCTGAGGGACCTGCTGCCGACGACAATATTGACACCTGGCTTGCAGAATGTCATGCGATTGATGAATATTGCGTCGACGGGGAAAATCCGCCAACGTCTCCTTCAGAGTACTACGGGAGCCTGAGTAACTCTAGCGATGGAAGCCCGCCACCTTTCGATCAGTTAGGGTCAAGTATGCCATACCTCTTTCTCACCTTGTTACTTCGGTCTTTACCTTCTCATTGCTAATCAAGGTGTAGTCTCTACCCATGGCTCGCCTGATCAAGACACTTGAGAGGTTGCTTGTATGTTGAGTCGGGAAGTTGGAAATCTCGGTTTCGGGGTACTAAAGAATTTCATTACATTTCCTTAGGATGGTACTCTCTGGGGTTGGCTTACCTTGTTCTCGGTACCACACAGTCATCTGGCTGGACGTGGACGGTTTTAGGCAGCAACATGAGAGATCCGTGAGATGAGGGAAGGGATGTGAAGTCGAGGAGGATGTCATTTTCAGTCTGGCTCAAGTTCCAAAAGCTGCCAACTTAAGGGCCATTACAGTTTCGTGATGTATTTGGGGTAGTAGGCAAGGGAGAGGGGGCGGAAATACAGACAGTTATTCGTTACCAATACACAGGAAGGAGAAAATCGAGTGTTCAGTCCTTGCAGGTGAAATGCTGCTTTCGTTGTTAAGTGATGGTTAGTGTAAGTCTTTAATATCGTCAATCTCTTTTTGTATTATTTCTACTTTCGGGCTATTTTATATCTTTGACTTCTTTTTTCTTCACTAACGGCCGCATCTTCATGCACTACGGGAGGCGGCGTGCCACCTCCACTGAGCCTAGGGAGAGGCTCCTACAATTCCTTATCGTTATTAACCTTCTCTCCATATACACTATTCTACCGTCCTCCTACTTAATATCTACGATGCGGAGAATCTTTTTAACTTTATGAAGAGGTTATTTAGGTTCCTTTTACTTATGAGAAGGTCGGGCGCTTTATAAAAAGGTCGAAGTTAATACGTTGAACAATTGGATAGCGTACTGGAATACAATGAAGCTGATGAATAAGAAGACGCCGATAGAGCTTGTAACGAGGAGGGCGCAGTCGAAAAAGAAGAGGCTAATGCCCGTCTAGAAGAGTGAAAAGACTAGGGCGCCGCCGAGGCCAACGAGGACAGTGGAAGTGACATATCCTAGGAACAGCAGAAGGGGATGGAAGCGAGATGCAGCCACAGATATGTCACAGTGTCTTTCGTGTTCTCAACAGTCATTGATCATCTATACCTTTTACGAGTGTCCTCATGGTATTTTCCATTCCATCCAACCTCGATCAACACTGCTCGTGGGCCTGGAGGACGTATGGCGCTTGTCGGGACCGACGGATTTATCCCACTACCATCTGCCCGCACAAGCTCAGCCTCGAAGGAAGGAGACCTGTATTAGATGGAAGGAACGTTATGGCCCAAAGGAAGCCATAGTATCCTCGAGGAAGCTACGGCAGCCAGGCTGGGAAAAAAGCACCACGTAGTATCAACAAAGTCTGGAAGTCATGTTGAAAATCAGGACGGGGATGAATGGCCATGTACATAGGTATTCCGGCCTCCCAAAACCTTTGGTTGGGTTCCCTCAGCTTCTTCTCCAGAACCAAGCGCTTCTCCCAATGTTTGGCTTGCTCTGAGCATGTCCCCTCGCAGCACCGGCTCCGGTAAATGACAAACAACTGCCAACAAAGCCATCGCGCCTTCCAGTCTGCACTATATTTGTCCATTTCAACTCGTCCTTCCTTGTTTTAGCGGTAGAAACCGACAGCCGAAGTGATAAAGTTACCCGCTTATGTGTGCTCGCCCCAATGACCATCAGTCCTTTGTTGTGCAGTTGATTGCTGGTCATCAGCTGACACTAGGCAAGTCAGCATGATTCAAAACTGTGCGTCAAGCCGCTCATGGGAAGCGCGCTTAACGATTTCCGCTCTGTGGAAGATATCGTCCAAGTAAGAAGCTTTCGAATACAGCGACCTCGGTATGCGTCACGGTTAGCTCTACTGACTTTGATGGCGCCTGTTGCCTTTATCCTCCGTCCGGCGAGGCGCTGGACGCCTTAGAATTGAACTTCGCCAAAGGATGTGTACACCAGCATTTCTCAACCTGGGTTGGAGGCACTGGTGGCTAGGTCCTTTGACTTTTGTCAGGGTTGTGACGTCCATGGAGATACGAAAGCCCTAAATATTCGAAGCAAACACAACGATCCATCTGATTCTATTCCTCGGTCACGAACTGAAGTTCCTTGACGGATGATATGCCGTTACTTATGAGGTATAAATTAGGCTTCGCCAAGGGAGCGCTTCCACCTGCGCTACCTGGCTACACACTCAGAAAACACTCGAGAAACCTTGAAAGTATTTTATCGCCAGTCAACACTCCAGCGACCACGATGGAAGGGGCTCAAACCTCTCCTTCAGACGATACTGTTTCCTTGGACTTGCGCCCAGCATTCTACCCTGACTCCCTCAGAAAAACTGCCCAAAACGCTAAAGTCGTTCTCAACTTCAAGCGCAAAGTCCGTCAAACCAAGGACCGGCTCCGCGGCGTTTACTGTGCTTTTTCTCTTCCACAAGGTACAAAATCCCCATGGAACAATTGGGAGCCTCCCAGCATCAGGTTGATAAAACGCAAGTCAGACGAGATCTGGGAACTGAAATGGGGGGAACTCCACGCGAGTTGGTTCTTTGCGATACGATGACCGGGGAGCCGATAGACACGGGCCATGAAGAGCGGGTTGAGGGTTTGATGCATTACCATGAGCGTGAAAGTTGGAACATGGGGAATGCGGTGATGCTGGGCATGGCATGGAGGGAGTCGGATATGGAAGAGTATGTAGGGAAACAACCCGGAGTAGGAAATGGGAGGACATATCTACCGCGGTTTGAGGCGCGTTATTTTGGGAGGCGTGTTATTTGGGGAGGCGTTTTGAAGTGGAGTAAGGGAGAAGGCCTGGATTTATGGTGTACGGGGAACCGTTTGAAGTGGTGGGGAATGATGAAGAGGTTGCTAGGGGAGATGAGAAATATGAGTTTCGAGGTAAGTTATAATCTTTTTGCTTTGCCTGTTGCTCCTAGCCTGCCTTTTCGGTTTGCTAACTTGCGGCTTTGCTTGTTGATAGACCTTGGCGAAAAGGATTTGTGGTGGCGTATAAACCGCAACGACGTTCCCAAGTAGATAACCGCCCATCCTGACCATCCGGCCAAGGACAAGGACAAGAAGCCATCAACTGCATCCGTATGCAGCGAACAGGCTTCTCGAAGCAGAATTAGGACACGCTATCTCCGTGGTAGAAAGCTGTACTACGAGGACATCCTGGCGAATCTGAACGCGCGGGCCGCCGATGAAAGCTCAAGTCCGTCTTCGTAGGCGTGGTTGGGATCTTCCTACGTTTCAGTGGTATCTGACGAACCCGATTACCTGGGCATGCTGGATTCAAGGATGCTGCCTGAACTTTTTGCTTCTGATAGCGATGATGAAGATGACGAGGGGAAGGCCTTTCCAGTTGAACAGACTCGAACTCGAGAGGGTAGGTCATACGCCGTTGCCGTTGGGACTACAAAGTCCTCTGGATCTGAGATGGAGCAGGGAATTCGCCTGGTTTTCTACGCCGAGTGGCGGTCGGACCATTTGGCGGCTCTGAACAGCCATACTAGGAGCTGATGGCGCCACGGGTCGGCACTATATGATAGAAGAGCAAGAAGAGTAGCTCAACAGGTCACAACGGGAGGTTGGAAAGCATGGGATTTGGCGTCATCGAAGAATTTTGTTGCATTTATATTTCACCATTAACCGCGAGGTATGTAAAAGAGTATATGGTACGGTAGTCACTGATTTGGGGTTAGAAAAATAACGGAGACGGCTTTAGACAAAGGTGAGAACGGAAATATGGAGGTAGGATACGAACCTAAACCCGTAGTTAAGACAGCACAAAGACTTTGTTTGATCTGCGTGGAGTGATTTTAGCGACAACATGACTGTTGTTGTCGGGGCTCACATCGATTCGACCTTCACCATTCTGCGATTCTTATAGGGCGAGTGAAGAAAAGAACGTGTAGTGGGAAAAAGGATAAGATAAAGGCCAAAAGAAAAATTTTCAAGCAATAGTAAAAAGAAAGAAAAAAAAACATACAGCACCTGGGATTCGCTGGTCGTCACCGACCCAACTACTAGTCAAGCGATTAGTGGCTTATCTATGGGAGAGCGGACGGGATCCCGAGTTTTCCACTATCTATGGCCGTATGTGCTTATTACCATTGGAACTGAATATTATAAAGGCTTGTGGAATTCACCAGTCGACCGATGGACGCTGCCTTGGTGATGAAGGGATGAAGCAAGGGGAAGGTGTTGGTTTACCCCTGACAAGAGGCTTCTTTACTGAAATGAATGTACGCACCTTAATGGCTGTTAGAGACTCTGGAGCTAGAAAGAGCGCCATAAACGCCTTGCACAAACCAGAAAGTTTATCTGCTATGTCGACTTAAACTGTAAAGACTCACCCAAAGGACCAGAAGCGTATAGCGTCACTCCGATATCTAGCGGGTAGCAATTTCGACCTCCCTTACCTGTCAAAGTCCTGAAGTCTCTCCAGTAATGGTGCGCAACAATATTGGCTTGGACAAGCATGTATGGGATGGTAGTGCATCCGTGCCAACGGCGCCCCATCCCCAAAGTGTCCCGATCCGACAATTCGGTCACTCATCCTCCGAGCCGCATCTTACCTGTGCCTGCGTACATAGCTAACACCTTGGCTTGGCACTTACCCTGAAAGTATTGTTTTATGTGAAAGAGCCTAAAGCACAAGAATGGTCGCCGGTAACTGTCAATCCGTGAAGTCAGGATGATGGAGCCGCCGTTGGCGGTCTGTGCCTTTGACTTCCTCTGGCATAGGGCTCCAGTTTCGAACATAGATGGAGATACCGGGCCGTTGTTGATGAAAGACGGCCAGGAGAAGATGTCTGCTTGGATTGGGCAGTGAATGGATGGCAGTTCCGACATAGAGTGTGCGGTGGTTGGTTGTTCCCAAGGTTTTGGTGGCTGATGAGGGACTCCTAAATTGCGGGAACGGTTTGCGACGCTTCACCCGGGATTTTACATCGGTGTTTGGCAGTCCCTTTACATATCTAGTGAAGTCAGAAAGCGGGACGTAAATTTAAAGTTTCCCCTGATATTGCAATCATAAGCAAGAGACGGAGACGGCTCGGCTCCGAGCTCCCGTTGGTGATGTGCCAGTATTTGTCGGAGACATAATTGCGTCAAGCTCTGAGGGTGTCTCTCAGCTCAAATCCAACAGTCTACTGTCTGGGCAGCCTGGTGTCGAAAGAAGGTTGGAGAAATGCATGGCTTTACGCCATTTTGATGTGGTCCCTGCCAAGCCGCATTCACATCGATCTTCGTGTCTCGTCGCCCGTTGGCGACTGAAGCTGGAAAGCTGTCAGCATGACGGTTTGCGGGGTGCATATACCGTAACCAGACTTGAAGTAACTGTGGCCTCTCCGGCGGTATGTGAGCGATTCGGTTAATACACGAAGCAGCAGGTTGGTGGAGCAAATCCGTATGGTGATGCTGAAGAGGCAGACTTCCATATCTGACCGTCGTTATGAGATTGCAACCAAGTCAGGGACGCTCACCGAGTCTATGATCTATGTGGACGGTTCCGCACATACTCAACTCTGGAAAGCTGTTACATACTCCCTCTGGGCCTGGTGTGCAGTCATGGAGGGTTGCCTGACACCTGTTTACGGACGGTGAGGATCTTGATCATCACTTCGGGATAGCTCCTCTGCATACGCATTGGGGACTGCTATTCGTGCGGCAATGACGATAAATGACAATCTCGGACGGATCCAGGGGAAGGTGTCGAGGTCGGGGATGCTTTCCGCTGGATCCCCAGTCTCGTGAGGCATGCTCCGTCTACCGTTGGATTCTAGGGGTACATGGGGTCCGCACCAAGACGTGTTTCGTCCACATTCAGTGACCAGAAGGAGTTGTCCCGGAGTGGAAGGCTAGGCGAGGTGCTATGGGATGCATGCCGGACGACAAGCCAAGGAGCAGGAGAGAGTGGTCTCGGTATGTAGGCGGCTCAAGTGCTGTCGTAGTGCAGACAGCGTAGCATACCTGGGTAGCTTTAATCGGCGATATGGTATAAGTGAAGGGTGTTTGTTATACGCAGGGCATGGGCATAATGGCGGCGAACCTGTGGATCGTTATGAAGAGTTAAATGCCGGATGGGTTGTGGGATAAGTGAAGCTTGAAACTGGTTCACATGGTCTCTAGGATGGAAGAGTCTCTCTTGGTGTAAAAGTCAGGCTCGGTAGAGAGCTGCCATAATACACTTGGAGCTCGAGAACATGAGTGTCAGTGGATATCATGTCAAATGGCCGGGACAGTTGTTTCGGTCGGGATGGTCATGAGATTCCCCGTGCTTGGACTTGATCAGATCTGAAAAAGACAGAGGACGCGTGGAATCAAGGATCAAAGACGAAGAAGCGAGACAAGAACCGTGAAAGTTAAAAGTTAGCGAGATCAGAGGGGGGGTTGAGGAAAGGATGGTGGAGTGTTCAACAGGGGATGGAGCCTGCGACGTCCCATTGACTGGGTCGGCCGTCTCGAACTTGGACGGGTATGGCCTGGTCACTAACGCTGGCCAGCGTCATTTCAAACATGCGATAGATCAAGGTAAAAGGGGAAGGAATCAGTAAATCTCCTAACCAATTCATGATTTTCGGGCCTTCCATCTTTCAGTTGTCAATGTGAAGACGGATTCTGTGAGATGCGAGTTGCGATGTACTGTGCCAAACACTGTGTACTTTGCAGTCAAGTTCTGAACGGGGTAAACGCACTCCCGGAGGTCTTTAACCAGCACCAACTACCCCGGTCTCCCCTTTTCCCCTCACTCCTCCCCCACAAAGACCCCATGTTCATCCTAGACTCTAAGGCTGTTAGCGGTCAGTGGACCCAAGTGATGGGCCGACATAGCTCATACGAGAGAACATGGATGTCTTCACGACGTTTCTTTGAGCCTCTGCAGGTCTCTGTCTGTCATTGCCTCTTCTCAATATGAAGTCGATACAACCCAACAACCGTTACTCCCGTGGTCGGTGATGTGATGGATGCTTCCATCTTGCGACTTGCCTGTCTGAGTAAAGACGGCCGGCTAGTGTCGTCGTCTCTGCTCACAGACTGAGGCAATCGGTGATCTTCCCTCCAGAGTCCCTAGTTTGCCTCGAGATGCATCCAGCTCGCCGGCGCTAATGGAACCTACCGAATTCGATCCGTACCGACACAGCTGCCCCAGTATCTTAGCCAACATCACTTCCAGGAGTCCCAGCACCTATCTCACACGGCACTACCTACCAGTACCGCTGCTGCGGGGCTACTCCGGGCCATCATCAAGGTGGTAGTGTCTGTAAAGTAGTGTAGGGGTAGGGTTGTGCTCAACTCACCTTTCTTCGACCACTTTTACCTACTCTTCTTGGCTAAGTCCCTTGTCTTGAAACCTCTCGCTATTCGTCCTCTACTCAACTCCATGAACTCGCTTGCGAATATTGTTCCAAGCTTTCTTTTTCACCTTTGTCATGATCTTGAAGTTTACTTGATCATGTTTTGTCAACTTTCAACGCCGACATCTACAATCATCCGCGCCTCTATCCCCTCCATGTTTGGTGTATGATCAGAGAGACGCAGACTCGGGTTATAGGAAATCGTTCACGTTGTCGCCTTTGGCCAAAGTCGCCCTCTCGCCAGATCCAAACATTACATCACCTCCCTCCATTGGTGAGACTCCAAGCCCAGAGGTGCGTTGACGACAATGCGACATCAGAGACGACGATAACAGGACTTTGTGGCTTCCACTTCCACCTTCACCTTCATCGACACCACCAAAATCGTCATGAGCGTTCAGACCTATGATGCCGGGACCGTCACCACTTTTCCCAGCGTTCATCCAGGAGCCATGTCTCTTCCTCGTCCCCAGGTTGGCATTGAGCGGTTGCCTACCCGCCGACTCAGCAATGAGCCACGTGAATCCATGAACTGCAAGTCATGTCGGAAACGCAAAGTATTTACGCCACCTCCGCACGTGCTAAGCAGCCTGGGAACACAATCAAGCTAACCGGACTGGGTTTCACAGATCAAATGCAACCGCCTTCGACCCGCCTGTGAAGCCTGTCAAATCTTCCAATGTCCATGCATCTACGGTGCGTTGTCATACCCAAAAACCTGCCCCACCCGCGGCTCCCGAAGGTCATCAGACCTAAAAGGCCGAGCAAAGAATACTGACAGGTAATTTCATCATAGATGCCGTACCGAAGAAGAGGGGCCCAAAGACCGATGTCTTGGAGGCATTATTGAAGAGAGTGGATGGCTTGGAAGCGCGGCTGAAGGAAAAGGGGGAGCCAGAAACGCCAACGGTCGAAGACACACCCAACATTGTAGCCGATTCGTCATCTCCCACAACGTCAACCAGCACCAGTACGAACCAGAGGGAACAATTCCCAAAAGATGACCCCCTGGATACTCCCCGTCCCCATGACTCTAGAGAGCTTCAACAGCCTTTTAGTCAGTGAGTGTAGTGTAGAGCTCAGAGTGAGTGTCAATGGCTGCTAACAAACAGAATAAGGCCACAGAATGTCAAGCAGCAAGCGATATCAATGCCAGAAGTCCAGCCGGCCGTTTTGATTGACACATACTTCACCCGCTTTCACGCCAAGCCTTTTCACGTACTTGACGAATCGATATTCCGCCAACGTCTTCAGCTACACCAAGTCCCCAATTACCTGTTGCATGCTGTTTGTGCTGTAGCCGCAAGGTATACACCTCACCCAAAGGGGTATCAATCCGCGATCAAGCTCAGCGAAGACTACGCTGCTCGTTCCAGGTCAGAATTAGACACGGATGAACCAAGTGTGGATGCTTTGCAGGCCTTGTTACTGTTGGTAACGGCGTTTACCGCCGCAGGGAAAGGGAAAAAGGCATATATGCTTCTGAGTATGATTCTACATTAAGCACTTTTGCCCTCCCCTAAAGCTAACTTGTACCAGCAAACGCTGTAGGAATGGCCATGGCTCTAGAGCTCCACCGTGAAATGGACATCAATGCCCGAGTTACTCCTATCGAACGAGAAACGCGAAGACGACTCTTCTGGAGCTGCTACTTACTCGACAGGTTCATGGTCTCCGGTTCAAAGAGGCCATCTCTGATTGGGGACAAGACAATTTTGTTGAGGCTCCCAAGTTGGTCCCCCAGTCCAGCAGCGTTGCCCGTTGAAGGGGACTTCTTTCAGAGTGGCTCGAATCTGCAATACTTCCATGGGAGTGGGAAGAGGTCGCAAGGAAGCAACGGATTGCTTATCGATATTACCCGAATTCTCGGTACTACGAATCAATATCTGGCATCTGGAGGAGCCAAAGGCGATTCGCACTTTCCATGGCACTCGCTCTCCAACTTGTCAAAGATCCGGCAGGACCTTGATGTCTGGGCTTCTGGGACAGAAGATGCATTTTCCAGCCTACATTCCTTGTTCGGTCACACAGACTCAACCGTGCTTGTTCTGAGCAAGCTCATTTACCACCTTGTTCATTGTCTGATATACCGACCCTTCCTTCCGATTGACCTTTCCGAGCTTGCTGGATCAGGACAACACCAATCTTGGCAGATTGAAGCCACCAACATGTGTTTCCTACACGCCAATGCCATTGCCGAACTCGTGGAACTCGGAAAACAGATGGCGTCTATCGAATGGCCTGCGTTTGTAGGCTACTGCATATGTACGGCTGGAACAGTGCATGTACATGGCGCCCACTACAGCAGACATGGAATTACGGGGGAAATGAACGTATTCAGCTCGTCACCCGAGTTTCTGTCCCGGGAAATGCAACAGCTGAGCGAGCTGCGGTATTCATGGGCCAGTGTCCAGCATCAGCGCGAAACACTACAGAGTATATACGATGCTCACTCGGAGCTTGTAAAGAGCGTTGCCAACAACTCGATACGATACTCGCCAGTCTTCCACCTAGAAGATTTCTTCGATCGATACGCAAACATTGGTGGTCCGGGAGGACAGTCGTTTAGGTTTGATGCGGCCAACCTGAGTCTGGCGGACGTAATAGTGGACTTCACGACCGACACATATCCCGGGCACGATTTGTATGCGCCTCGTCTGGCCGGTAGTGGCTCTGGTGAGTCGGCGCTCAGCAGACCGAACCTCAAGAGGAAGAACACTGCGCCATCAGGGAGAAAACGGCCAGATATCAAGAGTCTATTATCCATCAGCGGAAACGGGAACTTCAGCACCGGCCTTCCCACACCATCACACCCCCACACCGCAACATTCCCCATGTCCTCCTTAGGCGGCCTTCAACCATCACCCGGGATACCTCACACTCCATCATTAGCACAACAACATGATATCCAACATGAACGAGCACAGTTCCACTCCATGCTAGGCTCCCTAACTGACACCAACATCGGTCCCTCGAACACAACCTCATCCACCAACAATTTCTCCTCCCTCACCTCCAACAACCACCCACGCTCTCACTCAATAGCCCTAGGCCAAGGCATCTCCAACCTCTCCAACCGCTCTGGATCAAACCTCCCCAACTCCTCCTTCAGCCCCCAATTAAACTTCACCAAACTCCAAGTCCAACGCCCCTCCACCCCCACCCTCGGTCCCAGCACTAACCATGACTTCGACCCCATGTTCGGCGACTTACCCACCAACGCCTTCTCCAGTCCCGCTCCATGGAATCCAGGTGGTGAAGCCGATGATAATTCAGCACCTGGCGGGAACAACAAGCCAACGCCAAGTGACATGGGCAGTACAGGAACAGCAACAGAAGAAAAGGATCCCTTCTTGAGTTTGCTGGAGCAGTTGGCGGAGAATGAATCGCTGCTGGGGGGAGGAGGGCCGGGGAGTGAGTTAGATGGACTGGATTTCTTTCTTGGGACGGCGGAGATGGGAGGCTTGGGGTCTGGGTCTGGGGGTGGGGGTGGGGGTGGAAGTGGAAGTGGAAGTGGAAGTGGTGGTGGGGGGTGAAGTGGTGGGTGAAGAAAATGTCTGGGCAGTGGAAAGAGGGACTAGGAGAAAGACTTGTACTTTGTATTTGAAGCGAATGATATCATGTGTTTTTGGGCAAGAAATTGGTGTGTCGTCGTATGTGCTTTTGAGTGATCAAAAGTTTGTGTTGGGTGGGAATGACACTGGCTTTTATATCGATGGGTGCCATGTGTGTATCCGCTATAATACCATGTATGTTTACTCCCCATCCTCCAGGAACGAAACTAAATTGTCTGTCGGTCTGTCATGAACTTTTTTACTTGCGACCTGAGGATACGGTGCTGACCTTTGCCGCTCACAGGTTCTCCCACTCGCACAACCTCCGACTCAATCACTTCTATGTCACTGAAAGCACATCACCAGCATTCGTGATCAAACTTGAAGTTTAACAATTACATTACTCTACATAGTCTTCCATATTTTTGGAGGTTGATCTATCTAAGTTTCAAGGGTTTTTTTACGCTCTTTAAGTTCTTTAACCTTTCTGCGCTGCATCATATATGTCATGCCATACTGCCATCCTCTCATATCGCTCGTATTATGACGTTAAAACAGCATTGAAAGAAGAAAAAGAAACAAATCCTATCTCAATATTCCATCCATGTATTGTTGTCGTGCCTTTCTCTTCATCGCGTCCCACAAGATATTGTCAAATACGGGCTTCTCATATGTCGAATCATCGCGGTTCCCATACTTCGCAATATAACCTTGGACTGCCAAATCTCAATGTGTCTACGGCCGAGTGAAGTAGCCCGTAAAGCTACCAGAGCTGGATAAAACCTTGCCAGAAGCGAATCTCGATCCGGCCAAGCCGCGGTTGATAGGCCTGGGAGCGAGAGCCGGCGGTCGGGCCTCGACAACAGGAGCCGGCGATTGTGCTTGGACAACGGGCGAGTTGCTACCACTGGAGCTTTCTGGTGTCGGACGGCTAGCAAACCTGGACCCGGCTAAACCAGGGTTGGCGGAGCTGCTAGGAGGAGCAGATTGCTCGGATTGAGGAGGAGCCGGTATGGAGGAACTCTCTGGTGCCGGACTAATCGCATACCCTGAGCCAACCAGGCCACGGTTGGCAAGACTGCTAGAGATAACCGGGAACTGTACTTGAGCAGGTGGTGCGCTGATAGAGCTTGGCTGCTGAGTAGGCGTGTCAACAACACGCTGGGTTGCAAGAGGTGTCTGATCCTGAGGAGTCAGTCCTCCAATACTTGAAGTATTGTTGGCGGGAGTGGCGGGCCGGTGATTAGGCACTGAAGTGGGTCTGTCGTTTTGCAGACCAGGTGCAAGGCGAGGAGCCACATGCTCAATACTCTGATTAGAGGGCCTACCAGAGAACATTTCTGCTAACTCGGCAGGAGTAGCATTGACTGGGGCCTGTGGATCAAGTTGTGCGAGCTCTCGAAGGGTGGCGCTAGTCCAGAACTGAGGACCTGTAAAGGCTCCTTCAGTCTCAAGGCGATCACTAGATCTAGCCCACAATGAGTGTCGAAGGCCACGAACATTGATCTGTGTTGACGGAGGCCTTGGTGGTTCCGGAACGGCCAAAGAGATGAGCTCGGGTTCACTGCGGATGTCTGCATCTACGTACTCTTCATGGGATGGACTCGCAGTTGTCTCAAGGGAAACTACCGGTGTAGGCTCTTCGATCTGTGGCTCCTGGGCCTCTGCTTGCACATCTTGAGCCGTTGACTCGGAATTAATGGTGGGTGTAGACTCTACGATCTCTGGGGCCTCTGCTTGCACATCTTGAACCGTTGATTGGGAGGTAACGGCGGATGTTGGCTCTACGGTCTCTGAGGCCTCTGTCGCCATCACCCAGGCGTGACTGGCTCGGCTCCTGGAGAAATCAGGAGCCAGGAATGCAGCCGCTGGAAGCGGAGTGACAGGCCTCGTGGCACGACTCGTGGCTGAAAGCGTAGCTTCCAAGCTCTGACAAGTCGAAGGGGGCTGGTTCCTCCTAGAGAACGCGGGCATAAAAGCCAGCTCACTGAGCCAGTGGGGAGGTTGCAAACGGTTATCGTAAAGTGACACCAAAAATGGACGTTGGTACACTTGGCGGCGTGTCTGTGCAGTCACTCCAGGGGAATGTGCCCTGGTAGTCTCACGGGAAGTTGTTCTTGCGGTCTTAGGGGGAGGTCTGGGAGTTTCCGGGCGATTTGGCGGATTGGGAGCTGATTGAATGGCGTTGGTAGAATCCTCGGTATCCACAGGTTGAGAGTCGCCCCAGACCTCCTTCAAAAGCTCTCTTTTGGTTGATTCATCGAGACCGCATTCATCAGCCATTGCTTGATCCGTCACGCACATCTGAAGTCCTTCAATCATCTGAGAGGCACCGCGATTTGTCTTGTTTTTCGGCATTTCACCCAATACTTTGATCAGGTTCTGCAACAGTAACCTGTATCTGTCGACAAATTCCTGCTTGACAACATCAAGCTCATAGTTCTGTTCCGCGACTTCAGATTGTCCTTGCTGTGACGGAGACGTCGGCCGAAGGTTATAATCAACATGCTCAAGCTCATAGTCGATTGGATCAAGGGTGGAGAGCAGTTCCGCAGCTTCAGATCGAGCATACTGTAGCTGGACCGTCGATGGAGCGTCATCAAAAGTGTCCAGATCAATAAGCGTACCAACCAGTATCTCCTGGTTCTCTGTACGTTGAGCTGTGGTGAAACTTGGTGCATATGGTTGTCTTAAGACTGTGTCGAAGTCTGACGTAATTGCTTGTTCCGCTCGAGCTTGAGGCACGGGGTTCTGAGGAGCCGGCGTGGAGGATGCCTCCACGGTGGTTGGAGCTGTCTCTTGAATGGTAGCCTCCAACGCCTGCCTGGAGCTTTCGTTGACCTGGTCCAGGTATTCGCCAGCACGGAGACGCCTGAGTGTCTTATGAAATTTCTCCGCGTCCATATAGGCCATGAAGTTGACTGTGTGACTGCTGGTATAACCTTCTGGGCCCCTGAAAATGATTATTAGCTGTCGGGACCCAGAGTCAATGGTATGGTGGTAATATTGCGAAATAGGCGATTGGCCGACCTGCTTGCCTTCGCAAGTCAGTGTGAAGAATCCCATATGTGGTCTTCCGGCCGCGGAGAGATAAACCATGGAGGGCACAAGCGACCGATTAGGCGGACGTGTCGGATTAGGAAACTCAACTTCACATCTGAAGAGAACATTAGACAGCTCTGGCAAAAGTGGAGAAGATTCGTTCCCTGAAAGGGGAACAATATGCTGAGTGCCCACAGTCAGGAGCTGCTGACTTGCTGGGCCTTGTGTGGTAGGCGTCGACGGTTGCCGGATGCTCGCGGAGTTTTGGCGTGAACCAATTGACGCGACAGCTAGGCGAGACTGTATCTGAGCCTGGTTGACAGGAAGATGACGGGGTGCTCGACTAATAGTTGCGTGATGAGTAGACTGGACCGAAGTAACCCGACAGGCCTCTTTGAAAGGCGCAGTGAAAGATGCACGAGATGCAACTCGAATCCGGGAAGACGGAAGCCCTTGATTGGGAGGGACCAGTTGAAGGGGCTTTGTGGAAGTCAATGGATGGGGTGGTGTGGGGGATGGGCGGTAATTCGGGGGGAATTGCCTGACCGGCTGAGCTTCATGATAAAGTACTCCGAGAGCGGATGTTCTCATGTCTTTGCCAATGTTGATTTGTCTGTTCGGGGGTATCTCGCGTCCGCGGCCATGGTATTGTTTAGCAAGGCAGCTCTCAAGCTCGGGGTTCAACACTTTTTGAGCACTGTCATGACAAGATCAGTCGAAGGTTTGACGCAGAACACACGCATACATCCAGTGCTTAGAATGGATACGTACTGATCTCTGACGCCATGAACGAGGCGGCTACCCAAAGCCCTGACTTCCTGCTGGCGGGTGGCATAGATTCTTCCGCCACCAAGATCATCAAGTTCTCGCACAGCAATAGCTTCATCATCGTTGAAAACGCCCTGTCGTTGGGCCTCTGCCCAGAAATCAGATACGGCGGGAGGAGGCTGAGGCATAGTAAGACGCGAGGATCCCCGGCCATCATGACGACCATGATGAGGAGGAGGGTCAATATCCTCCAATGGTAGGTTTTCGACACGAGCAGTACCGAGATCATCCATCATGGCCTTTGCCAGAATGGCTTGTCTCCTCCGCTCCTCTTCGTCCTCGGCCGATTGGCCATTTTTGTCGCGGTCCGTCATGTTGGAGCCGCGACTAGGGCCACCTGGATTGGATACCGCAGTGCTGTTTATCAGTCGTTAGTAATGCAGAAAGGTGAACGCTCCTGTTAAGATACGCACCAAGTATTGTACGTGTTCTCTAGACGCGTTCAGCCTTGGAGGTATGAAGGGTGTATGCTGTTGGATGGTGACTATCCGACGACGAGCCAGCTGAGACAAACCGAGGAAGAGATTGCCAGTTTTAGGCACTGGCTTCGTGGGAGGGGGTCAAGGCACTGATGGAAGAAGAAAGAAGCGTGGCCAGATGCTTGGCAACTTTATGAGAAGGAGAACCGGATAGAAACCTTGGGTGAAGGTAAGAAGGACGGGAAGGTAGTGGAGTGAGCGGGTCCAGGTACGTCGTGCCTTCCCCTCTTGAGTGTGTTTGCTTGAGTAAATGGGGGATGATAAAGTACTCGCGGAGCCCTTCCGCGGTTCAGAAAGTTAAGTAGAGCAAGAGGTACCTTGAGGTACGGCGGGGACACCGTCTTGGCGGGTACTGATTGTGGCAGGAGTTACGTACCACTAGATGAAGGAAGATTTCCAAATTCCCAGCTGAGCGGGAGTGTCTCGATGGCTGGTGGGGAAGTAGCTTCCAGATTGAGATGCAGGAGGGATGGAAGTTGATATCTGTTCGAGGAGAAGGGGTGAACGCACTGCATGGTAGCGGGGTGTCAAAGGATATTGCTTGTCTTTCTCAAATCCATTCGGGGGACAGGAAAGGCCAGAACTCCCCGTCAAAAGAAAGTCCGGATTTAGTCAAGGAGCTATCAGACAGGTGCAATGAAGATGTTTATGGACAGGGCAATGGGCGTGAGGATTTCCCTGGTCTTTATCCCACGCTCCTTGAAGGTGGATTTCTTTTTGACCTTGTTGTGCATTCGTTCGGTGGCAGCGGTTGGGATCATCACAAGGTAAATGGGTTCTAGGGCAGTGAGCAGTACCACATCTGTCAACGATAAGCTCGTCATCATTCAGCAGCAACGGATCCCAGCAAATGGTTCACCGTGCGGCGGTTTGCCCGTCGGCTTTCGATTCTTGTTTGCCATTGTGAACGATAAAGGATGAAATTTCCTAAAGTTGTGCCTATCCAAGCGAGTAGAGGGGACTAGGAGACCATGTCAAAGTGTATGGCATCATACATAGGAGACATCAAGTAGAACACATTCCGAAGCTCTCTATCTGACGACTGTATCTGTTGTTCTGACGTGACGACTTTGACAATATGCGGATACAGTCCTGGACTTGTTTGTTTGTTAGATTGGTACTTGATATCAATGACAGCTGTCCCAGCCAGTCGTAAACGCCCCTATGATATTTTTGAAGACGTAAACATTCATCAAAAATCATATCAAGGGTTCTAACCTAGCACACTGAAAGTAGGACTAGGTCCTCATCATCAAAACGGGGGGCTAACTAGATACAGAAGCGCCTGGATATGTTGACCAGAGGTTTTCCTTATACAATGCGTTATTGTATAAGACCATGCATCAGAGACCAAGCCTTGAAAGGTCAAAGATAATTGAGCCTTGGACGGCCAAGATTGTCATGAAGTAAAACATGAGAATAACGGACAATTATGGCGGCGTATCATTCAAAAGGAGAAGGGTTCAGAAACGAGTTACCGCCGTTACGGGACTTGTTGATAGACCGAAAAGATACACAGGGATCATAACAGCACCGTGATCATATAGATGTTCGGAAATTCCAGGAAGACAAGCTGGACAAAACGAGGTGTCTGAAGGACTGGACGTGCAATCACACACGTAAAAGCCCTCAGATAACATCCTAGAATCTCGATATATGTCAGCGGAAAAGTCGCTACAAAAGCCAGACAAAATGTCATGAAACGGTAACGGAGTGACGTTGACGACTTACACACAAAGGAGGACGATTCAGGGGTAAAGCCGGCGGCTGCACGTCGGGGTAAGGGTTAAGTATGGCAAACGGGCCCCCCAACCAACCAGGCGCCATGCTCGAGCTAATTCCGGCTTCCCGTAACAGGCCCCCTGTCAGGCACACAGGGATCTGCCAAACGCCAAGCCACGGCGGATCGTTTCGCGGGGACCAAACGTCCACTTGTCCTCATTAATGTCCTCCGAATGGTATGCAAGGGAACGTCCAGTGTCTTTCAACCGCCAGGATCACCACCCTTTCTAGAACTTCTTTCTGCTTTCTTTAGTGTTTAGTGTAGCTTGAATCTTCATCATCTTCCTTATCAGCGGGGAGTGGATTTGTTCAGTCGCCTCTCTTCTCCAGTTCAACCGAACCGAACCTCGCGAACCGGATAACGAATTAGCCGGGCGCATTCGCAATTTCCCCCGAAGACAAGAGCTACCTGCAGCGTAGCCTGTCCTTCCGGAACTGCCCACCATCTCTCGACGACATTCGCCCGATAAGACACCAATGCGGTAGCTGAAGCTTACGAACTTGCTGTGGATTGGGATCGAAAGAATTATAAAGCCGGAAAACACCGGTCGCTGTCGCCAACCAGCGGATTGGGTTGCCGCCCTGACAAGTGGCAGAGGAAGAAGGGGGATCAACAACACCGGGACGGATTGCTGAATCGCATCCAGTCTCTCGACCACAAACCAAACCAAATTTACCAGACGCAAACCCGATCACGATACACGCAAAAATGAACGGCTACGACGAGAAGCATCAACTAGACGAAGACGCCTTTGGCGCCAAGGGGAGCATAGTCAGCGCCTTTGACGTTTTCCGTACGTCTCTCTCTCTCTAACCATCCATCCACCATGCTCCCACTCCTCCGTCGCATATTCCCAACACCAACTAATATCATGTCTCCCAAAAGCCAAATCAAAACCCCAATACGTAACCCGCACCACCGCCGGCGGCAA
Organism: Neurospora sp. FGSC 6877; assembly: GCA_009805295.1. Lineage (NCBI taxonomy): Eukaryota > Fungi > Ascomycota > Sordariomycetes > Sordariales > Sordariaceae > Neurospora > Neurospora sp. FGSC 6877. The sequence goes on along the minus strand of RAON01000013.1, from coordinate 59,814 downwards.
ATGGACCGTCTTCGTGGCCCTCATCTCCTTCATCCTCTTCTGGTCCGAAGCCTCTCGCTGGTGGCGCGGTTCGGAATCGCATACCTTCGCCGTCGAAAAGGGCGTATCCCACTCCCTCGACATCAACCTTGACATCGTCGTGAAAATGAAGTGCCAAGACATCCACATCAACGTGCAAGACGCCGCGGGCGACCGGATCCTGGCCGCCTCCAAGCTGCACCGCGATCCGACCGTTTGGCAGCACTGGGTCGATAACAAGGGGATTCATAAGCTGGGACGGGATGCCCAGGGGAAGGTGATCACGGGAGAGGGGTATTTGCAGGGGCATGATGAGGGGTTTGGAGAGGAGCATGTGCATGATATTGTGGCGTTGGGGAGGAGGAGAGCCAAGTGGGCGAGGACGCCGAGACTTTGGGGAGCGACGCCGGATAGTTGTAGGGTTTTTGGGAGTCTGGAGTTGAATAAAGTCCAGGGAGACTTTCATATTACGGCGAAGGGGCATGGGTATATGGAGTTTGGACAGCATTTGGATCATTCCGGTTTGTTTTTTTTATTTATTTTTTTTGTTTTTTTCCCTTTTTTCTGTCCCTTCCCTTTTCCCAGCAACAGCTACTAACGAACGGATGGCAACAGCATTCAACTTCTCCCACATAATCTCCGAGCTCTCCTTCGGCCCCTTCCTCCCCTCCCTCGTCAACCCACTCGACCAAACCGTCAACATCGCGTCCGCCAACTTCCACAAGTTCCAGTACTTCATCTCCGTGGTACCCACAGTCTACTCCTCTTCAGGAAAATCCATCGTCACGAACCAGTACGCCGTCACTGAGCAGTCGCAGGAAGTCACGGAGCGCATCATCCCGGGCATCTTTGTCAAGTATGACATTGAGCCGATTCTGCTGAATATTGTCGAGGAGAGGGATTCGTTCTTGGTTTTCCTGATTAAGGTCGTTAATGTCATTAGCGGTGCGCTGGTGGCGGGACATTGGGGGTATCGGATCAGTGATTGGTGTCAGGAGGTGTGGGGAAAGAGGAGGAGGAGGGCGGGTGGGCCGAGTGAGGGGATGTTGGGTGGGAAGGGGCAGGAGCGTGATGAGTAGATGGATAAAAAATGTGGTGGTGGAGGATAGGTAGAGATTGATAGACGGATGTAGAAGAATGCTTTCCTTGTTTCTTTCCTGATATCAGGTGGGCGTGCGCAAAGACGTAGGGAGGTGTCGAAATAAAGTTCGAAAGATCTACAGAGTTTCAGGTTCTCATAGCGTTGGTAGCGTCTATACCTGCATTATCCGTTTGGTTCGTCTTATATATGTGTAAGCGGTGCCGTTCTTGCCTTTATTAGTGCCAGTGCCGGTGGGGTAAGGTTCGTCCGGTTGAAGGTCGTACCCTTAGAACGACGATCAACGAGCCTAAACCGACCTTACGTCCCTTTAGAGGTAACCGGCGGTAGTAGGTGATTAACCGCCTATCCTACTCAGCCGTGTTGCATATCAAAGGTCCTTGCACCACATCTTTCACAAACGGGACGGAACCAGTCAAGAATTAGCTTTCTTCATTCTTCCGGGTATACAGATGCTTCTCAAAAACGCTGAAGAAATCTCTATACACATAACATCCCCTCCGGGGAATATGTTGATGAAACTCAAAACGCCCAAACGTGCCGTTCCTTTTTCTTCCCTGCATGCCTTTTGTGCTTTTGCTTTTGCTTTTTGAAATGCAAGATATACCTCTTTTTCGCATGATTCCATGCACTCGCAAATGCAAATGCTATGCATACCAGGCACCGTCATCCGTACGTTTTGTTTTGTTGTTCAGTTCTCTAAACCTCCACCCAAGATAGGTAGTCGTCCTTCTTTGTGGTCAAGAGCGCATAGTCGATGGTTGATGAAAGGCAAAGGAGCGAGCGGGATCTACTCGCGCTTGGCCTCCTCATCCTGCTCTCTCTTCCTCTTCTGGCCAGCGGCAGCTCCATCCGTGTTTGTATCGGTTGTCGTGTGAACAATCCTGTTCTTTTTCCAACTCTTGCCAAGCAAACGCTCGGTTTCCAAAACGATCAAATGGCAAGAAACACAGCAAAAGGAAAATCCAGGGATCCAGTAGGGGGTTGAGTTGGAAAAAAATCGCTCGCTCGCTAGGGTCGGTGGTCCAAAGGGGGTATCAGATCGCTGGGTGGGTTTATTGTGTAGGCTTACTCCTCGTTGATGACGATACCCCACTCGTGCTGCTCGTTGCCATACATGATGTCCTTCATCCAGGACTTGATCTTGGCGGTGTAGACGCCGGAGTCGTTCTCACCGAGAGGGATGTGGACGTCGGTGCCGCGGTGGTGGATCTGGGAGACAGGAGCGATGAAGAACTGTGAATGGCAGAAATCAGTACGTGCTGGGCAGAAAGATGAGCGATGGGAGGACAGTAACATACAGCAGTACCGGCGGCGAAAGCCTCGACGATGCGGCCCTCCTTGTCAGCCTCGATGACCTCATCGATGGTGTAGCGGCGCTCGACAACCTCGACCTCCCCAGCAAGGCGGGTCTTGGCGAGCTCGAGGACGGAGCGTCGGGTGACACCGTCAAGGATGAGCTTGTCGTCAAGAGGAGCAGTCAGGAGCTGGAGCTTGCCACCCTCAGACTCCTTGGCGCGCCAGACGATGAAGAAGTTGGAAGCACCAGCCTCAGTGCAGTAAGCCTCCTTGCCGTAGAGCCAGAGGATCTGGTGGAAGCCGCGGGCCCTGGCCTCGTTGGTGGCGAGGAGGGAAGGACCGTAGTTGGCACCGACCTTGGCGTAGCCGAAACCACCAACCCAAGCGCGGACCATATCCTCGGGGTTGGTGTGAAGGCGCATGCCACCGGCGGGGCTGTCCATGCGAGGCATGAACGAGACAGTGATGAAGAGGAGGGCCTCCTTGGGGGCCTGGACGCCGAGCTGGGGCTGGGTGCCGATGACAGCGGGGCGGATGTAAAGGAAGGAGCCAGGGCGGGTCTTGGGGAGCCACTTGGCGCCATCGACGGCGACGAGCTTGGAGATGAGCTTCTCAACCTCGACGGGGTCGAAGCCAGGGAGGGCAATACGGAGGGTGGACATAAGCAGGCGCTTGGCGTTCAGGATGGGGCGGAAGAGGCGGAGCTTGCCATCGAAGCCGCGGAAGACCTTGAGACCCTCGAAGCACTCTGTGGCGTAGTGTAGGACGGAGGCGGTGGGCATCAGGGAGATGGGGCCGTAGGGCTTGAGCTCGGGGACGCCCCAGCCAGACTCGATGTTCCAGGAGACGGTAACCATGTGGTCGGTGCAGATGGTCTCGGAGCCGGCGTTGGCGGTGGCCTCATCGGGGACCTGGCGGGCGTTGGGGTTGGCAAGGGTGACGACGAGCTTGGAGGCATCGAGCTCCTGGATCTTGGGGGCATCGGAGGTGCCGTTGATGATGGCGTTGGCCTCCTCGATCTTGTTCTCGAGGGCAACAGCAGCAAGGTTCTCCTTTGGGGGTTCGGAGTGAGACACCATTTTGAATTATTAAGGGTGTAGTGGTACCGAGTATGGGATGGTATGAAGAGAAAGTACTATAGTGAACAGAGAGATATCAAGATGGGGGATGGGGGGAAAGAAGGTTTTTTGAGACCCGACGGCAACGCCACGCGAGAGAAGAGACGGATGGAGACGGGGCAGCACGGGGTGGGTGGGCCAAATACGGGACCGATAACAAAGGCCGGGATCACTCGTGGACGGGACTCGGAGTCATTCATTTTCTTCCCTGACACTGTGACTTGGTACGTAAAGTTACAGAAAGCTTCATGTTTTCGCGCAGGGGCAGCTGACCCATTGACCAATGGCGTTACGGGTGCGAGACAGATTGGGACAAAACCGACTGGACAAGAGGTCAGGTGGGGTTTTAAGATGTGGGTAAAAAGAAAAGCAGTCAAGATTCTCGAAGGAACGGCGCTTGTGTCTGTCCGCGGCCTTGGACAAAGGCGATATGCCGCAGGTATGCGCAGCTTACAAGTTACAAATGTCTCTTCAACATCTTTTGGGACGGTCTAACCCGAGGAAAAGGAACCTGGAACACAGGAGGCATCGGATCGCCGACGCCGCTCGCTGCTACGCTCGTCATGCAGATTCCGAGCACCGAAGACGGAGGCGATAATTTACCTGACAATAATGTAAAGACGTTGACTCATGGTGGTCGATGGTACGCGTACTAACTATATGTATCCAACTTTTGTTTGCCGGGAGCGAGCAAAACGTCCGAACGGACCCTTGCCGCCGAGTTCGCAGCTCCGGCAAATTGGGTCCACATTGGCACGCCCTTGATTCAAACAAGAGTCAACATCATCGCCATCAATTGCTCATGGCGTAACACCGGAGGAGTCGTTCCAGGTACGTAAGATCACTAGAACCGAGATAACGCGCAGATTACCATTGATCTTTCCCATGCAGTGTAAGATGCGGTGAAATGCAACGAAGTGCAGCTTGGAATTCCCATCACTCAAAACCACGGAATTTGACCCCTTGACGTCAATTGGGCCGTGAGTAGCCGTAGATACGCGGTATCTTGAGGACCTTGTGAGTCTGGTGATAAGATAAGAAACGCTCCAAGAAATGGAACCTGAGACCAAAAAGCCGCCATTCCTGTTTGTCTGCAGCGGCGTCCGCCGATTTGTTGTCCTGGTTGCCCGTTGTTTTTGTTGTCACGGGATTTGCAGTGATGGTACCGGGACCGACCGATCGGGCTCGGCAGCAGCCAACATTGGAGAGCACCGGGGCGGAGTCCATCGGCGAAGCGGGGGGTGGTGGGGCTAGACGGGATTCACCTTGTTGCCCGCGGGCTCTTTTAAACAATCCCGACCTCCTCCCTTCGGCTTGGCCGCAGACAAATGACCGGATGGAGACGCCCGGGCAACTGACTCCGATCAAAAAGGTCACCGCACCCGGTCGGCCAACCTCGTCACTCCGTCACTCCGTCCACTACCACTACCACTACCACTACCACTACCGCTACCTAGTTGCCTGGCTTGTGGTCAGTTGTACGGCAGAAGCGGCCGACCCCCAGTGCCATCCACCTGGGATCGGACATTAATTTGGTCACCACTGATCATGTTTCAACCATCTCTCCGAAACACAGAAAGTCGGGTTTCATGTTTTTCTTCGACGACCACTCCCATCCTCTCACCACCTTCCGGCAACATCTCCTCACCTCTAGTTCCTGTTTGCTTCCGTCATCTCCACGGCCTCTACGAGAATGCGTTCAACACGTGTACCGAATCGCAGCGCTCCGCTCACTCCGCCTTCGGTTGCTTGGCTGCTGCTGGCCGCGCCAATGAGTGTCTTGGCTTGTTGTTGCTCGCACCACCAATGAGACAATCTCTGGCCCAGCGCCAACTCCTGGCTCCATCGGGTCGCACAAGAACAAGTGTTGGATTTGTCTGGATTTGCTTGGATCGGCTTGCTCCTGCTTGCTAGTGCTTGCTAGTGCTAGCTTTGTCGCATGAACTGCTGCCAACTGGCGCCCTTACCCATCACTCGGAAATACAGGAACAGAGAGATCCATCGGGTACGCGCTCATCGCCTGTCCATTGGTTGTGAACAGGAGACAACAGAAAGGATGGATAACCAAATGATGTTCTGGATGGTGTTGTTGGCACGAAAAAGGCTGGGATGCCCATGACAATCGAGGCCAATTCAGGGGCACGCCAGCCTCAAGTATTTCCAGACTTGGTTGATATTGCTTTTTTCTTAGCAAACCGCTCTCCGGGCGCCTCACCCGGTATCTAGTATGTATCGCCATGACTACCGATTACGGGTAATATGAGTTTCTGACTACCGTACCAACACTCTGTCATCTCATCGAGTGATGCCAAATGACATACAGCCAGCGCAAAAAGCTGGGCTGCATGGTTTTGACCTAAACCTGCCCGAGGCCACTTCTCCAAAACCACTCAGGCCCTCTCCTTCTTGCAGAATTTTTTAGTCCATTCAGGGACCGCTCAGGTGATTGGATTTGCTGTCACCTTGCGATATATACTTGTTGGCACATAGCGCTTTAGCCGGCACCCCTACTTTTTGTATCCTACCCTAAACCAACGGTTTCCTTATCGGTCAAAAACAAAAAGGCAGAAAAGGAACCATCAGTCACCATGTCCAAAGAGCCAAGAGAGTCAAGCAGGCATCGTCAGCCGCATAGAAGAGACTCCTTAACATCCGTTCTCTCGTGGGCAGGGTTGCAGCCAAGATCCAGCCTTACCAAGACATCCTCGACCTCTTCTTCCGAGTCATCACCACCATCACCATCCCACCATGGCCTGTCAAGAGGCCGCAGGCACAGCTCCAGTGCCGATGATAAAAAGAAGGCACGTAGACGCTCAATGGCTTTGCGGAGATTCTCTATATCAGTCCCCGGTGCTGCCGCCGTCGACGAAGACGGTCTCACTAAGACCAAGCTTAAAAAGACCCCTTCCTGGACGTTGGATAATAAGGCATCGGAGTCTTCTTCCAGGACGTCCACCAAAGCCGCATCAACAGACGCCGTCAACAAGACAACAACAACATCAACAGGAACGATCTTACACCAAGATGCATCAGAGGTCAAAGAAGAAACTTCTAACGGGGACCATTCCGAAGAAAAAGTTAGCAAGGAGAAGCTCCCAAGGTAAGCCCCTATTATATATGAATCAGTAGATGAATTATCATTAACGCAGCCATAGCCCACAACAATTTCCCTTGCCTCCCCCACCAAAGCCCAAGTCAATCCTCCGAGTCGCCAGTCCAGATGGACGGAAACCACCACCACGCAAGATCCCTTGCTTTTCGACCACGCTCCCAGAGTTTGACCCCAGAAAGCCCACAGCAGACCACGCCTGTCTCGTGCCTCTACCGGAGTCCAGCATAGCTTCCATTACCGGTTCAGTATCATCGTCAGAATCATCCATTTGCAGGCCTGAAAAGCATGGAACCGCCACCGTTCGATTCGCTACAGCAACGGTGCACAGGGTTGAGGTCGGGCCCGGACGTCGGTTCCTCCCGGTAAAGCGCAAGAGCAAGAGCACAGTCACCTACATCTCCCGCTTCGACGACGAAAACTCTCTCAAGAAGAACCTCACCAGCCCGACAAAACAGCGAAGGCATCGGGCGAACCAAGCAGCGATGGGGCGATACTGGCAGAGAACGGAGGAAGAGGAGGCGCTAGAACGAGAAGAGGCGCGGAAGAGAGCTGAGCAAGAAGCCGAGCAATATCGAGCCGAGCCCTCCAGTCCACCTGATCCGGATCTTATCAGCAAGAATGGCACAACACCACCCAGTCCAGAATTGGCTGCGACGGATGACAAGCTCGAGGAGATATACGTGGATGATGAGCAGCCAGAGTCTGACAGCCCGCGGAGAGCGAAGAGGGATGCCTCTCCGGCTTCATACAGGTCGTCAAGCCTCAACCTGGCGCTGCCTGCACCCGATCCTGACACAGGCTTCCCGTCTGACGATTTGACCTTGGAAGAAGAGCTAGAAGCACAGCAGGAGGGTTACAAGACAGAGTCGGCACACATCGATATCAGGGTTGAAGCAGCAGAGACGGGAGGGGATTGGCCTTTAGCTGAACTTGAGTCTGAACAAATTCACCATGAAGTCCAGACATTGCTCGAGATCAAGACACCGAGGGGAATCGTCTTGTCACCTATTGCGGAAGAATTTGCCATTGACGACGAAGAAGAAGACAACGAAAGCGGCAGTGATAGCGATAACGAGCCCCTGGAAAGCACCAAGACTAGCGCCTACCAGGAACCAGAGGAACACACGCCAACAATGCCCCCGACACCACCACGCCAGTCAACCGCCTTACTACTGTCAGAAGGACCCGAAAAAACCACCCAGGAACAGGAAGACTCCACGGACGACACTTCACCTTCAAGCTTGCTCACTCCAGAAGGCCAAAACCAAAGCCAAAGCCAAAGCCAACAAAAATGGTCCAGCCCCCGCCTCCGTCCCACCGTTAACGGCCCCTCCAAGCGCCACAACAACAACAACGCCCACAACAACATCCACACCCATGCTCTCCCCTCCCCACCCGCCTCCCCGCCCCTAGGAGCGACCAAATCTTTGACTCCTCCCAAAAAGCAAAACCCCTCACCTAAAATCCCAGCATTCACCATCCCCATCCTAATCCCCAAGATAACCATCGGCGAGAAAGACAATGGCCATAAACGCTCTTCGTCGTGGGGACATAGGAGATCGTCGTCTTCTTCGTCTTCTTCATCGGACAAGAGGAGCAGCTCTCCAACGGCGAAGGGCAGCAGCAGCGATAGGGACTCGTCTCCGGGGAAATCGAATAGGTTGCATTTATCGGGGAGAAGGAGGAAGAGTGGTGGGAGTGGGAGTCATGGACAGCACGGGGTGCATAAGATGTCTATTACTGTCTAACTACATACCACTACCACTCCTCGGCTATGCTGAACAGGATATCAGCAATAATTTGGACCAGGTTCACATGAAGCAGATGGACATCGAGGCCGCTCACACACTTTTCATGTTTTTTTTTTCTTACTGTCAACGAAAGTAATGAGTAATGGTTTAACGATTGAGCATCAAACTAGCATGGCATGAAATAGCATACATACATACATACATACATAGCATAGAGTATCAAGGGACGAACCAAGAATGGTAATTGCGTCCTGAATGCGTATAGCGGCATTGCATAAAATACAGCTTTGAATTGAAAGATCGATACACCCCAGTGCTGGTTTGTTTGTTAGCTTGGTACCTATTACCTGGTACACTGGACGAGATCTATTCCGACTTGTCCTAAACCTTACAAGGACTAAATGAATGACTAGGTACGGATCGGAAAGGCATCAACAAGATCCAATACGGTATATTAAATTTCGGAAAAAGCATATTCACAGTCAAATCACACTTTGGTCGAAGAACGCAACGAATCAATTAGACATGAAAACGCCTAGGGAAGTTGACCCGAGGTCTCGAGCTAACAAATAAACCAGTATTGGACTGTACAAATCATTTATTAGATACTCCCCTTTAACGTGACATATACGGCCGTGAATGCTGCCTCTTCGGATGATCTCTCAGATCGAAGGCGCCAATATATCCAGAGCACGAGACACACATGAACTTCCAAATCCTTTTTAAATGCTATATAAACATTAAGGCCCGAGAAAATGTCTGAACCGGCTGTGCAGCCAACTAACAGAATGGTATCTTGTGTTTAATGGAATTTCGTGCTTCCTTCCACCGTCGCCCACTCTGTTCACTGTCCCTGCTGAACGTCCTTTCTTGTATCTCACTTTCTCTCCCTCGCTGAGGATGTCTTCTTGTACGGCAGTATGGCCTTGATTCCTTCAATAACCCAGCCACGGATCAGAAGAACGATACCCCGATAGCTGCTGAGAAGATATCCCAGAACCGTCACTCCTCATTCAGACTTCCCTGACCTCCACCACCACCAATACTCATATTCGAAACCTTCCTCCTCAGCGACCTAAAGCTCATCATCGAGCTCTTCCTAGCCAGACTCGGTGTCCTGCTACCCTGGCTCACCCAACTCGGTGACCTCAACGGAGGAGGACCAAGAGGGCCAATAGGACCAATGGGAATGGAGCCAAAAGGACTACTCCTCGGGGTCGTCCCGGCCGTAGTCATCCTCCGACGGGGGGGTGGTGGACTGGATCCAAGGACCTCGACCAGGCTTATCACATCGGTTGCGCCCTCAGTATCGTCGTCGTCGTCGTCGACAAGAACGAAGGTGTCGTCGAAAGTGTCGTCGTCATCATTAGAGACGTCAGAAGGTTCATCCACCTAGGAGTACCTCTTGCTCTTGTGACTGCCTTTTCCGCTGCCGCTTTCGTTGCTGCTTTCCACGACCCTGTCTAGGGTTTTGGCTCGTTCTGCTAAGGGGGCGGTTTCCCTGTGTTTTGGAATCGGAATAATTAGCTTGGTGTTCCACTTCGTATGGTTGGTCGTTCGTTCGGTCATTGTTTCATAGCAATTCGGTTGCGGTGTGTTGCATTTTGGACATGGATGGATGGTAAGCCCCCTTTGGACCCCTAAAGCGTCCTCGGCGTGTATCTTTTTGAGGTCCGTAGGTTGGCGGCCAGGCAGGTAGTACATGTGAGTGTAATGGATAAGGATGAATGAAACCACACCACAACCTCTCGCGAAGCCAGTGTAAGCCCAAAAAAACTCCTAAGCGTCAAAACACTATAGCCCCCGGTCCCCTCTTTTTCCTTTGCCCTGCTCAATACTTTTGCTCCCACACATAAGCCTGCCAAAAACGAAACATAATCATCATAACATCGCAAAAAAAAAAAAAAAAAAGCGAACATCACAACATCAACAATGTCAAGAACAAACATCAACATCACAAACATCACGCATCGCACAAGAAACACTCACATCAACCCCCCCAAAACCACTCTCCCCACCGCTCCCACCTCCCCTCTCACTCCTGCTCGACTCTGCTCCTCAAACTCTTTGATGACTCCCTGAACAATAATCTTGCGGATCTTGGCGTCCGCCTTGGTGAACAACTCAGCCACCGTGCCATTACACTCTCTTGGTGTGGGTACCAGTGACAGCAGCCTCGTATAAGTGTCGATTAAAACGTCACACAGCGTCGCAAAAGTTTCGAAGAAATCCGGATCGAACGGTAGGTTAGGCGTTAGTAAGTGCGTGTATTCCTCTCCCGGAAGCAGCTCGGTTTGCTCGGCTGGCGAGAAGGATATGGGTGCTGAGGAGTTGGCGGATGATGTTGTTGGCTGTGCGGTCTGACCCGAGGATGGGGCGCCAGCGACGGTGGAGGCTGCTGTCGAGGGGGCGGTTGATGTTGCTGAGGTCGACAAGGGAATGCCGCTGCTGCTTGTTGATGTGGTCTTTTCTGTCGAAGTTGATGTGTTTCCCGTGCCCGAATTTGTGGTGGTGTTGGTGAGCATAGACTCGTCAAAAGTACCCGTGTGGGAGGGGACGGATTCAAGGGCGTAGCCAAAGTCGTTAGGATCGTTGCCGTTCGCTGTCGGCGGCGGGATGGGCATCGCTGGGGTGCTGGATCCGTTCACGGTGGTGCTGCTACTGCTTCCTCCCATGCCAGTCGCACTACTTGCTCGTCTTGTCTTGGCGCTGGGCGTAGCTCGTCGGAACATTTGCGGGATGCGCGCCCGCGATAGGGAACTGGTTGACGCTGTGCCATTTTCAGAGTGTAGTTGTTGGAAGGTTTCAAACTCGGCTAGGAGGTGGTTCAGACTTCGCAAAAACTCGGTAGGGTTGTTGCAGTTGAGATCGAGAACGGTGGGTAGGGAAAGACCCAAGAGAAGATAGTTGGTTGCCCTTCTGCCCAGTTTGCTGCTATTAAAATAAGGCATCTTTTGTAAGTCGGGCTTGTCAAAGAGGATAGTGTTGAACCAGTAAATACGGCCTTCGTGACTGCGAAAAAAGGAGACATGGTTAGCCTGTGATCTGGGCTCTTTGACGTGATGGGGAGATGTACGCTTTCCGCAGATAGTCCAACGTCGATATCCTCTTGTTCGCCGTCTCTTGTATACGCGCGTGCACCTCTCCCAACTCGCTTTGGGGCCCAGGAGCCACCATAGCGGGAGGCGCTAACTGTGTGGTACTTGGCCCGAAGCCATTCACAGGCGTAGGAGCGCCGCGGCTCAACATTTTCGAGAAGTTGATAGTCTCGGTAGCAGACGGCGGGGAGATTACGGCGTCGGTCAGTCGCGAGGCGGCAAGCGCAATACCGGGGACCGGAGGGACCGAGTTGGAGCTGAAGGAGCTGTGGGTGGTGACGAGATGAAGGGACGGTTTTCGGGACGAAGGCGCTGAGGTCGGGGTCACTGCGGCTCCGCTGCCAGGGCCATTTCCCCCTGGGGCTCCGGATGTCGATAGGGACGAAGCTGTGCGGCGATGTCTGTGTATGAGGGACGAAAGGGACGGCTTGCGACCGAATGAAGGCTGACGATCGCGATTCTCGCGTTTGGGATCTTTGGGGTCCTTGTGGAGGACCTTGTGCTGGCGGGGACCTGGTCCTGGACTTGGGAGCGTCGAGCCAGCGGCGCTATTCCCGTTGGTGCTGGCGCTAGCCTGGCTAGTGCTGGACCTGGGAGTCTTGTAGGGGCTCTTATTCTTGGCGACGGCTGTGATTGGCGAGTCCAGCACTGCATTAGTTGATGATGATGGAAGTGGTGGTATTACCTCTAACAGTGGTGGTAGTGTTGACGGTGGTGGTTGCCCCTGTGCATGTGCCTGGTGTGCCTGTGCCTGGACGTGTCCCTGTAGCTGCACCCCTGACGGCGAGGAAGCTGCACCTGAAGATTGGTCTCCAGCTGGAATTGGAATTGGATTCCACTTGGGGTCTCCGCCAGCAGCAGCGCCCGAACTGGTCCCCGGTCGCGATCTCCCAAACGACGGTCTATTCCGGGGAGATTTGGGCGACTTACTGGGGCACGTGGGGGGGACCGGGGGAGGAGCACCTTCCCCAGGAGGAGATGAAGGATCGATCATGTCGTTATCGCCATTACCATTGCCATTGCTCTTTCTTCTTTTCCCTCCTTCTCCTCCAAAAAGTGACAATGTTGTCGGACTGGTTCGCTGCATGTCTCACACTTTATTGTGCTGATACGCAACCTTAAAAGTCGAATATCGTCAGCGCCAGGGGCTGGAGGTTCCTCTCCGCTGTGCATCCCCGCAAGGTATCCTCGGCAGGCCACATTCGATGCTGTGGATATCCAGACGTCCGTCGTTCACATGGGATATTCGAGCTTGTCGCAGGTCTGGAGAAGAGAAGAATATTGTTTTGGATATGTATGATGATCTTGCCTTGATCACGGGTTGAGTAAACAATCGTCGGTATCAAAGGAGAAATGGGTAGTCCAAGCCCACAACGACGGTGTCCCGACTCGATATAAAAACTCGAAAAAGCTACGACCATCAAAGACCCCAAGCTCTGACGACAACGACGACGAACGGGAGCGCGACCCTTTCCTGCCCGTTTGTCGCCTTGTCGCAAATCTTCAGCCGCCAGCCCGCAGGAATCCCAGGAATGGAAGCAACGGAATCCCAGTTACCGCCCGTCAGAGACATTAATCGCCCGGCTGCTCGTGGCGATTCGATGAGAGCATTGGCCGGTAAACGAGAGACCTCCTGGAACTTTTAAAGAGCCGAGCTGAGACTTTTATCCCAAGAAGCTCGTGGTACACAACGCCGGTGGCCTGTGATTCATTTGTTGAGGAGAAAAAGAAGGAACGTCTTGGGCGAGCCCAACAGTGGCGCCCTTTCCAGCCAGCTGAATGGAATCTCAATTCAACACCAGCCATATGCAAGGAACAATTCAGAAATTTGGAAAGCGAAAAAGAGCGGATCACCAATGTTTACAACAAACCGCAACCCAGCATGCTGGATGAAAGGAACCGATCGGGTCGCTGTTTGGGCCGCGGTTGTTGGGCGCGGAAGGACGGGCAAGCGCCGTACAATTTAACCCTGCAAACAAATGTCAATTATAGACCAGACAATGCGTTGCTTCGGATAACACTAGACTAAAAAGCAATTGTCCATGAATCCAAGTATTTCCTTGTAGAGCATACATTCAATCTCTCTGTTTCTTTTTCTTTTTTTTTTTTTTTTTACAGATATGGCTAACTGGACACCTGTTCACAGGTAGGAAGAACATACAACGAATATGATGTACTAGCAATATTCTGTACATGAATAAGTGGGGGAGGGGCAGATTGGAAAGAGGGGCAACAAAAGGGGTAGGGTATTATTCAGGTACCGATCAACAGCGCTTCCTCGTGACAGCTTTCTCTCCTTCATCACGTTTCAGGAACTCTTTCTTAATCACTAATCACTGAAGTTTCGTTTTTCTCTTTCATTTCAGCTCCCATCAGCTGTTCTTGGTTTGATATTTCTTCTGAAACCTCCAAGCACCCATTGACCATTGTTCCTTTCTTGTACTACAACAACACAAGACAGCTTCCATTCAGGGGAACTCTTCAACAACACCAACTCATAATACCGGTGTTTACATCCAACTCAAAGGACATCACCTCAACCTCACTACATCCATCCCAACCCAAACCAAACACACAATGGCCCCAACCGACCCCATCAACCCCCCCGGCACCCCCGCCCCCTCCCTCCTCGAAGGCCGCCTCTGGGTCGACGGCTGTTTCGACTTCTTCCACCACGGCCACGCCGGCGCCGTCGTCCAGGCACGTCAACTTGGCACCGAGCTGTACGTCGGCGTGCACTCGGACGAAGCCATCCTCGAAAACAAGGGTCCCACCGTCATGACTTTGCGCGAGCGCCTGCTCGCCACCGACGCCTGCCGGTGGGTGACCAAATCGGTCGCCTACGCGCCCTACGTCACGCAGCTGGACTGGATCAGCCACTTTGGGTGCAAGTACGTGGTGCACGGGGACGATATCACCTCTGATAGCAGCGGGGAGGATTGCTATCGGTTTGTGAAGGCGGCGAACCGGTTTAAGGTTGTTAAGAGGACGCCGAGTATTAGTACCACAGACTTGGTTGGGCGGATGTTGTTGTGTACTAGGACGCATTTCATCAAGGATTTGGAGAGGGTGTTGGAGGGGGAGGAAGGGAATGGGACGGTGGAGGAGAAGAAGAAGGTTGGGGAGGAGATGAAGGAGAGGATTAGGCTTTATGCGACGGATGAGACGGCGAAGAATCCGGGGGCTGATGTATGGTTTTGGAAGGGGGAGGAAAAGAAGGGGGAGGAGAAGAAGGGGGAGGGGAGTGAGGAGAAGGGGGTGTTTAGGGAGCTGTTTAAGGGGATTGGACCCAAGCCGGGGCAAAGGGTTGTTTATGTTGATGGAGGGTTTGATTTGTTCTCGAGCGGACATATTGAGTTCTTGAGGCTGGTGACGCAGAAGGAGGAGGAGCTGGCGCGTCAGGAGGGGTGGTATTCACAGCAGGCGATTGATGAGAGGAAGGGCAAGGGCGCGGATTACGGTCCGGCGTTTGTGGTGGCTGGTGTTCATGATGACGAGGTCATCAACCGCGAGAAGGGTGTGAACTATCCCATCATGAACGTCTTTGAGCGTGGTCTCTGCGTTTTGCAGTGCAAGGTATGTTTTCATTAACAGAGTCGTCGAGAGATTCATGCTGACATTCGATACAGTACATCAACGCCGTCGTTTTCGGTGCTCCCTTCAAGCCAACCAAAGGCTATCTCACCTCTCTTCCCTGGGGCACTCCTGATGCGGTCTACCACGGTCCGACCTCGTTCATGCCGCACACCGAAGACGTGTACGCGGTTCCCAAGGAGATGGGCATCTACAAGGAGATCGGCCACCACGATTACAAGGAGGTGAATGCCGGCACCATCGTCCAGAGAATCATGAAGAGCAGAGATCTCTATGAGGCTCGCCAGAAGGCCAAGGGCATGAAGGCCGACATCGAGGCCGCCCACAGGGAGCGCGAGTTGCTGGAGGAGCAGCAGAGGAAGAAGGAGGAGGCCATCGCCGCGCAAAAGGAGTAGAGATGCCGTACGCGAAAACACACACCAACACCATCCATCATCGGCATCCGGAGCAAGGGGAAATCTCAATAACGGACTTGGATAGACGGAGTCACGGAGATGTAATACTATAGACAGCTTTCAACATGCCAGAGAATGCTCATGAGACACGAGCATCATAGACGGTGTCAGCGAAGAGTGGAAGAAGCTAGACTAGTACTACGTAATGATAAAAAGGAGGCTTGAATAACAAAAAAGCAAACGCTTGGAAAGTTCATCAGATCATATTCAATAAGAGTCATCAAGGGTGATGCGCGAAGATTTACCCCGGCACCACTTCAGAGCTTGACTCTATTATTGTGTTTCTCATCACCTGAACTTGTGAAGCCCCCCAGATCGTAGCAGATGCTTTTACGTTGTGCCAACCAAGACAGTATAACATGATCGGATGGACGGGTTGGAGGACTTCCCGCGAAGTCCCAGAGTTTCAAAAGATGTCCAACCAAACCACATCGCATGTCCAAGTCGGAACAAACGAAGAAAGCAAGATGGAAAAAGACGTGTTGTTGTGAAGCAACCCCCCTCGCACCAAGAATAAGCCCCGTCGAGTAACTTCGCCCCTGCCTCCCCGAAGGGATACAAGAGCGAGCAATCGCATATCTGTGGTATCGTGACGAAACCTCTCGAGCCACCGTCAAAACGCCCCAAGTCCGGACCACCCAAGCGGCTGAACCCACCATCGACCCAGCTCCCCAGGTCAGGCATCAAACTCCTCACCCGAGGCGCGGACTCATATCTTCGTCCATGTGGTCCCCGGGCTCGAAAAATGACACCCTCCCTGGAGAAGCAGACGAGGCCGACTTTGGTGTGATGGGCTGGGCTGGGCAAGACAGACGAGGAACTGGGCGGCCGAGATCAGCCGCAGTGCTTCTATGGCGGCGCGTTTCCGCAATCCGTTCGCAAGTGAACGAATGTCCGGGGACTTTCTCCCAAAGCTCGAGGAAATGAAAGAAGCACGCAAAAGCGCGATCTCTCCGTGTGGAAGCTTCGAATAGCGATTTGTCGGACGAGGGGAAGTTGCTTGGAGAGGAGAAGGAAAGGGAAAAGTCTGGTTTGCGGGCCCGAAATTTTCTTAAATGGCAATTGCGGCGGGGGTGGGTCTTCTTGGTTCGAGGTGGAGCTGATTGTCCAATCAGCAGTGAAGGCTGGTCGATGAACGAATGGTTCTGGAAAGCCACGGAGTGGCGTGGACCTAGTAACAGGTCACCAAAGGCAGCAGCGCCGGGCAGAGCAGGCAACGGCAGGCAACTCTCGGTTGCAGCCTCTCACCAAACTTTCTGCCGGCTGGCGTGTGTGCATCCATCGCATTCTCAAAGCGCGACCCGCGACTGGATTCATCATTACAGCCAGCAACTTTCGCTGCTGCTGGCCTTAACCGACTTTGAAGCGCTTTCTTTTCAACAAACGACGCATAAGAAGCTGCCCTGCACCATTGCACAGCTTCAGAACCTGTAGCAACAGACGAACAGCTTTCAGCACGACCACACATACGATACGCGCGACAGCTCTAAACTGCCCGACTCGAGTCTCACGACTCCCAGCACAAGCCAAAAATGGCTGGTCTTTTCGGTTCCGCCGCCGCATCGGCGAGCAACACCCTCGGCGACCTCAAGCAGGATGTCGAGCTCGGTCAACCCCCCGAGGATAGCATTAGCGACCTCGCCTTCAACCCCAATCCCGCCGACCAGAAGGACTTCCTCGCCGTAGCCAGCTGGGACAAGAAGACACGCATTTATGAGATCTTGAGTAATGGTCAAGGTCAAGGACAGGCCATGATCGAGCATGATGGCCCCGTTTTCTCCTGCGATTTCTTCAAAGTATGTCTACCTCTGTTGACTTTACAGCCCGATCAGACACTGACGTTCACTTCCCCAACAGGACGGCACAAAGGTCATCTCCGCCGGCGCCGACAAGGCCGCCAAGGTTCTCGATTTGGCCACCGGTCAGTCGATGCAGGTCGCCGCTCACGATATGCCCATCAAGTGTGTTCGCTACTTCGAGGCCAACGGCACGCCCATGGCGGTGACGGGTGGTTGGGACAAGCAAATCAAGTACTGGGATTTCCGCTCCGCGAACCCGGCCGCCACGGTGCAGGCCCAGGAGCGTGTCTATACGATGGATGTGCGCGACAACTTGCTCGTAGTCGGCACCGCTGATCGCTATATCAACGTGATCAACCTGAAGGACCCCGGCAAGTTCTACAAGACGATGCAGAGCCCTCTTAAATGGCAGACTCGTGTGGTCAGCTGCTTCAACGATTCCCAGGGCTTTGCCATCGGCTCGATCGAGGGTAGATGCGCCATTCAATATGTGGAGGACAAGGATTCTGCGTACGTTTTTTCCCCCCCTTTGACTTCAACTGTCTGCCGGATAAACTGACTAACCTACTTCTTCCAGCTCCAACTTCTCCTTCAAGTGCCACCGCGACCCCGCCCAAGGCAACACTACCGCCGTCCACGCTGTCAACGATATCTCCTTCCACCCCCAACACGGCACCTTCAGCACAGCCGGTAGCGACGGCACCTTTCACTTCTGGGACAAGGACGCGAAGCACCGCCTCAAGGGCTACCCCAACGTCGGCGGCAGCATCACCTCGACAACGTTCAACAAGACCGGCAGCATCTTCGCCTACGCCATTAGTTATGACTGGAGCAAGGGCTACCAAGGCAACTCGCCCACGTACCCGACCAAGGTCATGCTCCACCCAGTACAGCAGGACGAGTGCAAGCCCCGCCCTAGCGTTAAGAAGAGGTAGGAGCAGAACTCGACGACGAACGGGGATAAAGAAAATGGAGAAGGTGGAATGGGACCAGGGGGAGATACGAAGAGTGCTGTGGAAAGTTGGCTATCTGGACTATCTGGATAAGGAAAAGGCACTTTCCTTCCTATGGACCAAGAATGAATAGGGACAAAGCATGGAGGATGCGATGTTGTAGTAGTATGGAAACGGCCGAAGAGACGGTACGAAAGTGATGGATGACAAGAATCAACGATACCAGAGGTCCGCACGGCAAGGAACGAAGCGAAGAGGAAGCAAGCAACAGCGCGACTTCTTTTACGAATTTGGTAGTTCAGGTAGTTAGGTTAATCAATGGGTTTTAAGCGTACTGAACAGAATAGGGACTGAGCTAGTGGCTGTGGTTTATGCCATGTCAATCCAGACTTTCATATCTTCTACCCAGTGTATTCAAAGAATCTTGATCAACTTCCGACAAGATACCGACAAGAATGAAGTCTGTCGAGAATGTACAAGACGAGAAACCAAGATAGAGCGCCCCCAGCTGTCTTAATACTTTTGTTTACCCTCGAACTGGGAGCACAGGTCTTGTCGATAGAGGGGTGACCAGTCCGTCCAAGCCATCATGACACTTCAGTGACTGAAGACTCCTCGCCTGCACACGTTGGTTCAGATAAAAGTCAGTATCTGGAGCTTTTGTTCAAGCCACTTCGCTCTTTATTCCACACATGTTGTTTGTTCACGTCCATTGATACTTGAATGACCACAGCTTCTCAAGCGGGCACTCGTTCCTGTCTCGAATGTGCCGTTCATGGTAGCTTGTAAACTGCTTTATTTGCTCTTGTACATGTATTCTGAACCTTTCTGAGAGGTATCAGCCAATGAAGCTCGTCCCTTTCACCATGCCTGTGTCTTGCATCCTGCTCTACAATTCCATTGATAGGCCCTTTTTTTTTAAAAAAAAATTTAAATTTGGAAGGACGATGTCCATCTGCCTGATGCAATGTCAGTGTATCGGACAATGTCACCTGGTAGGTAACGACCATCTCGAATGCACCATGGACAATGTGCAATAATCATCAGGTTCGAAAAATCTTCAGCTAAGAAGTATACTACAAAACAATCTCTATTCAGATTTCGTAGGTAATTGTCCGATTAAATATTCATGCTCCACCTCTTATGTCATAAGAAGACTGATCAAATGGATCTCGCCTCGATCGACAAGACAGCCAGCGAGAGTTCTAGAACATACATTGCCCAACCTTCCTGTCAAATTACCAGACCTTGGACGACGATCCCACTCCTTTCACGGTCGCGGTCTGTCCAAATGATTGATGATCCTCCTCCTCCTTTGAAAATTCGGAATCAGATTCCAAAGCAAAATGTGCTCCCCGAAAATAGAAGTCGACCAAAGCAGTGTATGACGCTTACCTATCACCAAGACCATCAACTCCCCTACCTACCATCTTCCCCATACAGTCGGTCGGAGTTGGCACTTCGCAAGCCCCGTCCAGGTTCCTAGTCCGGCATCTTCTTAAGCTCCCACCAGTCCCCGACGGAGCTTGACGAGCGGCATATTTAAAGTTCACGTTAGCGTTGATGTCCGGTAGTCTGGGCCTCTTGGAGGCTCTGGGATAAGCATGTGACTTAATCATGTGAACAGCGAGCATGTGATCCCGGCCGGGGAGTGTGGAGACAGGAGGCCCGGCAAGTCTCAATTGCTTGTGATTCTTTTTGAGTTTGTTGTCGGTCTGGGGTAAGGGGGGGGTCTAGGCCTGATTTGGTTGGTTTTGAACTGAAAGATGGGAAAAGGGGTAGGTAGTGTTGGTGAGGCAGAGGCAATTCAAGAAGCCGTATCGTCGAGACTTGTGAAAATGCCAAAGATTGCATGTCAGCAACAACGACGGTTTTGAACGGTGACGGCAATGTAGATGTCGTTGAACTCGAATAATGAGTGATCATTGCAATATCAAAGTCAGAGGCATGTCGCTGCTGGTTCACAGAAACTCAAAAGTATGTAGATAACGGGATTGTTTAAGTGATGAATTTCGAGGCTCAAGCCTATCTCAATTTCGTTATCGAGTCAGCGAGCCCACGAGTGATTCACCCGTAGGGTAGGTGATAACTATCCAAAAGACAATACTGCTGAGGCGTTGTCGCCAGTCTTCCTCATATCGTAACAAGGAAAGAGGTGGTAGGAAAACAAACAATGAAGGTACCCAAAACACCTGCTCCACCTAAACCCAAAACAAGAAACCCAATCTTGTACATAGAGGTGCTCATATGCCAAAACCCATACCCATGACAGGAATCAAACCCATTACCGCTCGCTCCAGTGATCAAAAACCCAATGCAATCATCCCATCTTTGGCACAGAGAGGACATTAAGCTTTAGAACCACCTTTAGCAGGGCCAAACACATCCTCCACCATACCCCTCCACAGATCCTTAATCATACCCTGGCCACCAGCCTGCTCCTCCTGCGCCTTAGCCTCCTCGCGCGCAATGTCACGGACAAAGCCCAGGCTAACCCAGTCAGCACCAGTCCAGTTATCCATGTCCACGACCTCCTGGCTGAGCGAGGCAGGGAGCACCTGGCCGGGCTTGTTAGCCACGACGGCGACGGCGGGCTTGCTGGCCATCAGGTCGGCATCACCCTCGGAGGCGATCTCGCCGCGCTGCTCGGGTTTTAGCTCGTCAAAGAGCGGCATGCGCTGCACCGTGGGGGGAGGGGGGGTCTTGTTGTCTGGGAGCAGGGGGACGCGGATCGTGTCGAAGTAGGTGAGGTGGAAAGCAGAGGCACTGCTGGATTCTGTGGCGGCAAGGTTGGGAAGGACGACGGCATCGATGCCGTTGGTGGAGAAGGAGTGGCCGATGGAGGCGTTGGTAGGGGCCGAGGTGCGGAAGCCCTGCATCAGGGGAACCTTGCGGGGGGTGCGAGCCTGGTTGGATTTGTTAGTATCATGGTTATTCACATTGAGTTTGGTGGTGTGGACGGGAGTGAACGGGACGTTGGTGAAAGAGCATTTCCCAAATTGGGTGCTTATGCTACAAGGACGGGAAGATGATAGGAGATAGTGGTCCGAGTGTTTGATAGGTGCCGTGTGGTGAGGGGAGTCGGCAATTGGAGATCATGCATGTCTCGGTGGTTGTCCAAGGAGATGTGGCAGTGTTATGTAATGGAGGGGCAGAGCTGGAAGAGGAGCAATGAGGGGAGAAACAAAGTGGGAGGGAACTTACATCGAGACTCTCAGCACCGGACTCCTCACCCAGCTTTCTTTTCCTGCTGGCGTTGCTGGTGGCATTGAGAATATGGCTAGGCTTGGCAACAGCAGGAGATGTGCTCAAGGACCTGGTGAATTTTGTGATGGGAGCCGCGATTCTCGACATGATTGATGCTGTTGTTTTGGTTGTTTGATGAGTTGGTTGTGTGGTTCCTTTTGATGTGTATAACACAGTATGAATAATTTCCCGATTCGGATAGCTGTGTTGAGTGCTTCACTGAATGGCTGGTTGATGTCGAAGTGGTTCGAGGATTGAAAGTGTGAGAGAGACAGAGGATGAGTCGAGAGGAAAGAGATGGCTGGTATTTAAATTCAGAGTTGTACAAGGGAGCTGACGAGATGTTGAGAATGTTGGGGACTGAAGCTGGGGGAGAAGCGGTCGATATAAAGTCAAGGCCGGGAACGGACCTCCGGACCCTCGCTCGAGAGATCTGGGTAGCCCAAAGTCAATCTGAGGAGGACTTGCAGGGGGGGTACAAGAAACGTCAAGAAAGGAGGGGACAGGGGAGCTTGGAGCTGCATTGCAGCTATGGGGATTCGACTTCGATCTGCGTGGAGAGTTCGCGCCTTGACTCGTGCGCTGTTGCTGTTGGAGACGACTGCCGTTCGACAACAAACCGGCACATCCCTCTTGCATCCCCATACAGTTCCATACAGCTCGCCATACAGCTCCAATGCCACCCTCTTGCAATTGGGTATTTCTGTGGTGATTGACTGGCCCAAGACCCAAAGCCCCCAGAGCCTAGAGTACAGACCCCTCTTTCTTGTGTAAGTGATGGTCGGAGGCCTGGGGACATGGTGTTTGATTGGCACCATCTCCAGCTTGGAGAGACATTGGAGGTTGCCAAGGTTACAATGTTTATCATGGCATCGATCATCCGTTTTGGTATTTTAGCGTTTGGGATTTACCGGCCAAGCGTCCATTTTGAAGCAGACAATGGTTGCAGGCCCACCATTCCGAGATGGAATGGGCAGAGGACCGAAAGGTCAAAGCTACCTGTAGGGGGTTCGTAAAAGGTTACTGACAAGCAGTCAGTACTTCCCGGCCGGCTAGTCGTACAGTATTCCGCTGTATGAGCCGATGACAACGTAGATGCGAGTGTGAAATCCCGAGTATTCTCGAGCGCGAAACAGCCCATTACTGCAGCTTTGTGCTCCCACGGGCTTCCATTTCTCCTCTGCCCCGAGTTTCAGAGGCTTGACTGACTGATGCGATTCCCAGATCGTCTCCGTTCGGGCATCCGGGTAAATGTAAAGCGGATATTTAGCAGTAACTAACACGCACAATGACCAGAAACCCCAGGTTTTGAGGCCGGAGAGATGGAGTTGGGTATGGAGTTGGTAATGGAGCAGCAATGGAGTTCGTGGAGTTTGCAGTGTCGCTGGCGTCGGCCTGCGTTAAGCCAAGCATCCCGAACCCACCCTTTCCCCATACGGCCACGACGGACAGCTCCAGGGGGGGTTCGTGCTTCCAAAGTCACAAGATCTCAACGATCCAGAAAGCCAGATTCGCTTGCCTGCCGGGCCTGGCGAGCTGGCTGTTCCTGAGACGGTGGGGAATTCTTTGGGGAAAGTGCGACGTCCTGGACAAGCTTTGACAGGGGGGAGGCCCAGCTCCTCAACAAGAGTGAAGCTTGGGCCCTCAAGGTACCATTCCGGCAACGCTGACGGCACCCGTGGCCAATGGCTGGCTTGGCAGTGCCAATTGGCTGGATTGGCTTTCGCGAGGCGGTCAGTCCGTCGTCGGTCTTGACTTCGCCGTTGTTTGGTGAGGCTTCGCTCCAATTCCACTTTCTCCCACACGTCACCCGCGGGCCCGACACAACCACCATTTAGTCCCCTGGTTTGCTTCCAAGACCACAAGCGAAAGCAAAGCAATTCAACACCAGGGCTGTCCAGACCATTGGATACCAGCACCAGGCTTGATCCGGTTAGTTGGTCAACAACTTTTCACAACACGTGGGCAATCCGTGAATCGCATCTCATCTGTCAGTCTGTCACTGGTGTGCTTGGTGCGCTAGGTACTGACAGTGACTGGGTACGGGGGGTACGTACACATTGTCACAGCTTACGGATGGCCCGGCTGAGCTACAATCGATGGATCGCGAATGGGAGTTTCTCCATGTCATGTGTGTTTCGAGGCGGTAAGCTGTGCAGTTGAGTCACTCTCTTCCTTTCTGACAGTCATCTTTCTGGGGGCTGCTGGACAGGTGGATGGTCTTGCTGGAGACAGACCAGTTCTAGTTGGGACAAGCGAGTTGCTTGCTGATGTTTGATGTTCGTCTTAAACACTGGGGATACCCTCACTTTAGAGTCATAGCCTAAATCAGACACAAGATCTTGAGATCTCGATATTCCAAATCTTGCCAGAGCCCAGACACATCAATCTGATAATGCAGAGTCATCGACTTGCTTATCACAGTTAAGCCAGTCAAAGCCTCTTGGAATCGACTTGATTTTGTTCCATGCAGGTAAGCCGTGCGTCAAAGATCACGGATGCCCATCAGCATCATCGCTTGGAAATCAGCCACTTGTTGCCTCTTGAGCAACCTTTTCACTTTGATTCGTATTTTTGAAACCCTCCTGGAAGTCGTTTGCTTCATTCGGCTCCTTGCCCAGCCTGTTTGTCCTGCGCCGTGTAAGCCGGACGCCAGTTCCGATCCCGGCGCCCTTTATCAATCCTTATCAGCCACTCACATATCGGGAACTTTGTACGCACATCACAGCCTCGCTTCGGACCGCACCTTGTCCGATAGGAACGAAAAGGGATAGACTTCGCATCCTCAACAATGCGACCTTCTGGGTTGGTTGCGGTTCAACACATCGGCCCCGGCCGTCCGCGGAACTTTCGGCTCGCTCCTCTAAATGTGTCTTCAGGGCTTCCACTTCAACAAACCACCAGCCACGTTGAATCCCTTCGCTACCCTTTTGGACATTGGCCCTTCTCAAAGCACAAAAACTGACACAAAGGGAAAGAAAATCAGGTGCGAATCTCCGTCATGTTTTTTAATGTTGCTGGCCCCTACTCAAGACGACCAGGCGTCAGAAAAGCCATCTTCTCCCAAGAAATCGCCATTCACGACGGAGAATGACGCACTGAGAACCATATTGATGATGAACAGAACGGAATGAGACTCCTCAATATCCCTCTGTGCACCACCTGTCAATCTGTCACTCTTGACAGTTCCGCTTACAACCGCATCGGTCCTTGCCGTGGTTCCAACCCATGGAACCAGGGACCACCGGCACTTCATGGCGGGGATCTGTATACATCATGGGCTACATTTACGTTCGGTTTTCGGATCGTCGACTCGAACGTCGACGAGACATCGTCAGATGCCGACAGTAAGTCTGATCCGTGGCAGTCACGTTGAGTATGCATGAGTCCACCGGCGACGAAAACACATGTCTTGTCCAACATGCCTCTTTGGAGATCAATACAATGGAGCTGGTGCGCCACCATGGAAACATCACTTTTGATAGATGAAAAGACGTCAACACCTCTGGCTGGGGTTGAAGCGGTGTTGGTCAAGAAACTTGATAATCATCGTATAGAGACGCGAACGCTTTAGATAACACTAGACTGTTCCACAAAGATATGACGTTGAACCATACTGAAGATCCCGCCTATCAATCCACAATACAAGCTTTCTGTAAGGAGTACATAGTGGCGCTCTTGACATCTTGTTCTACCGAGCTGCTCCATCACCCTTGGTTCGGTCGACACTCGGCGTTTATCACAGCATTCCTAACGTTTATCATCTCAACAGTGGTACCTCCGAAATACTAATCCGTCCTTCTTCATTCTTCGTGACAGTATACTTCGTGTATACACGTTTAACGCCTCTGATTTAATTGAGGTCCTGAACTTACCAAACGCACATACACCGCAACATCACCTCCATTTCACCATTTCCTCCACCCAGCCCCGGAAGGCCCGGAAGCCCATCCCATGAAGCGACATAGAGATGACAAGCGTGCGATTCATATCGTAACCACATAGCAAAACCCGCTCTTTGTTTTGCTAAATATTGGATAGAGGGAAGGAGGCAACCAAAGTGTCAAGTGACCGTGACAGGTGATGATGCCCATGGCGATTATCAACCTTTGGACAGTGGACTGTGGAGTAGCTGTAAGCTTGACCTTGATGAGGGAGTCTGGGTAGTGTGATGTCAATGTTGTCAATGAGGGCCAGACGGTTGAACCGAGACAGTCTAAAGAGATTTAAAGAGTTGGAGCTAGGTGGCCATCACAAACTCCAACAAAGAGGTGTATGAGAATGATTTTGGTGTCATGTTGCTATTTTCTACTCCCGTTTCCTACTTACAGGGTTCGGTCGCTGGATGACATTTGATACCATTGCTTTAGATGGTTCGTTACGAGTTACGGCCGTCCAAAATCTACTTGAGCCACGAAATCACCATGGCATGATCTTTACACTCAGAGAGCCAGATTCTTGGTGACTGTACTCATACAATGCCCCCCGGTGAAAAGTGTTCTTTTCTATGACCTAAAGTCGAAACATCTAGCCACTGAGCTTTATCCTTGCGTTTCCCACATCCCTTGATGAGGAAGCTCCTTCAAGTTCATATACCCATCAAACATCCTCGATCGAGGTGTAGATAAGGTGCAAATCCGGGATGATTGCCTTCCGATAGTCCTGAAGCAAGCATGTTAGCATATATCACAGAGTGGATATTAGAGGAATCACACACAACTTACCTTCTCAAGATCCTTCATCATCTTATAAGTCGAAGTGGTCAACTTCGTCACTTCTTCCTCCGCCTTCTCAATCTCCTCTTCGATAACCTCTTCATACTTGGTCAACACATCCCGCTCATCGTTCTTTTCAGCTTCGAGTGCCTTTTCAGCGTCTCCGCTCGCCCCAAGAAGATCTTCACCCTCACCATCCTCCGCCCCAAGACCCAACTCCCCTCCGGTTGCCCTTCCATTCTCACCACCCACCTTCTTCCCACTCTGTCCTTTGTTCAACTCCTCAACCTCCCCCCAAACCTCCTCCCAAACCCTCTCCAACCCCTCCTCACTCTCCACCCACTCCCTCCACAACCCCTCCATCTCCCTCTCCGCCTCCACCAACTTCTTCTCAACCCCATTCACCAATTCCCTAACCACATGCTTCTCGCTCCTCAATACACCATCACTCCCGCGCTGGTCGGAGCGGATAGCGAACTCGGACAGCGGCAGCGAGAGCTTGCGGGCGCGCTTCTCGGCGCGCTGGAGGAACTCCTCGTCGGAGGAGGCGATGCCGTCGTCGAGCTTTTGGATGAGTAGGGTGTGCGCTTTGGTGAGGGATGTGAGGGCGTGAGTGTGTAGGGTGATGGCGGCTGTTAGGTAGTGGGCTGTTGGTAAGAGGTGGGTTGTTAGTGGGTTGCTCCTGATCTGATGAAAAGGTGGGGAGTGGTTTGTTAGGTACCTCGAAGCTCGGCGAGCATCTCTTCGGTTTCGGGGGAGAGGGTTTCCTCTTTTGCAGGGGACTCGCGTTTCCTCTTGCGGGTTTGGATTGTAGGCTGTGGCTTGAGAGGAAGAGGAGGAACGTGGAGGTTATCTTGTTTCTTTTCATGTGGCTTATGATGCTGCTTTTGCTTCGCGGGCTGGGTTTCTTCTCCAAAGGCGGCTTGGATCTTCTTGAAGAACGGGGCAATGGTGGTCTGGGGCCGGGAGTGAAGCTCAATCTTTGTAGGCTCAGGTGTCGGCTCTCGTTTCTTCTGTGGGCGAGCAAAGAGACGCTCCTTGAAGGACTGAGCTGGCTTTTGCTGAGGAGCAGAAGGGCGCCAGGATGAAGCATCGTCGGTCGCACCGTTGTTGGTAAGCCTGAGAGAAGTACGCTGCTGCCGCTTCGTGTCATTGGGCAAGGGCTCTTTCGGTCGGCGCTTTTGGGGTGGTGGCCCCATGACGACTGTGTTTGGGGCGGTTTTGGAGCGCAGCATGGTTGACATGGTGTTAAAGATATCGGGTGTGTGCCGACATCCGTTGACGGAGGTTGGAGAGAAAGAACGAAGCCAGCACCACCGCTCAGATTTATAAAAGCATATGATGAACAAGAGAAATGAGGGGTGGTGATCAATGAAGAAGATATCTGGAGGTTGAAAAACTTTTTGTGCGCACGGGTATCTCGAAATCAAACAGTGTCCGCAGAAGGAAGTCGCGAAGAAGAGCACTTGCCATCTTCGTACTTTCACATTCGCTCAGCGTGCATGCCTTATATAGTCCAATACTGGTTTGTTTATTAGCTCTATACCCCGAGCAAAACACATACTAACCCATCCTGAACGCCGTAATAGTACTTTAAAATACATAAATCATAGTCAAAAACAGATTCTCAGTATTTGATTTAACATATTCATGCTAATTTTAAGACTCCATTATCTAAGAAACCACATTAACTTATTGTTGAGACGCCTAGACAAGTTGACCAGAGGTCTCGAGCTAACAAACAAACCAGTATCGGACTGTATACTTCACCATTTATCAGGACCAAGTCTTAGCACCACGCATGCAAATTTGAACAGAATCAATCATCACGATGGCAAGAATCCAAAAGGTGTGATGATTCATTCTTCAGAAGGGTAACAACTGATGATCAAGCCTTATTGATCTAGCCAATCCAGTCAACATATGGTAACAACTTCTTCTTGTGCCCCTTCCTTAAATCTTGTATCTGTCATATAATCCTCAAACATGCCTACTCATCTGTAATGATCGCATGTTTTTCCATCGTTTTCCCCGCGGTGCGCGAAGGTCAAGATCAGACCATAGTAAATAGTTTCAATAGTTCTAACCGAGACAAATCCGTCTGTAAGACATGATCAGGAGGAAAAGAAAAGCGTCCCCATCTGCGGGTGGATCATCCCAATATAAGAAAGGTGAAGTGGTCACGCTGTAATGTGCTGATCCCCCGGAATGGAAAGGTCCCTTTCCCTTAATCCTACCATCAACCCACACTGCCCTTCTCACGTAGCTGTGACGGGGCGGCTCAGCCGCTGGTCATTGTTCTGGCGCAGTGGCTCCACCGGATCCACTGCAGGATCTGGGATATCCTTCGCGTGCCAAATCCATTCTTGTATCTTAAACTTTCTTCCCCATCTTTCGATCTTCATCAATAAGTAGGGTCATTGTCGCATTGCCGCATTCTTTCCCTCTATTCGCCGTGACAGTAGCCCTTTAACGTAATCGTAGTTCCTTTCTCCACTTCCCCTATATGATGTTTGCTAATGGCAACAGGCTGTGTCTTAGAGTCGATAATGTGTGCTAGACGGCAGATTGACCAACTTTCAATACACAAAGCTGGCATGACCAAATCCTTTGGCCCTTCCCTTGTAAGCCATGACCACGAAGGGGTTTTTAGCCCGCTGGGCCTTCTCTGAGGTTCAGCAGACTCATGGAAGAGCCACAAAAAATCCATAGGCCAAAGCTCCTTCCAGGTTCCAGCCACAGGCGTCCATGTAGTTCTCTCTCGGATAGCTTCGATAATGCCTGAAAGGGCTATAAGTCGATCCTTTGTGTATGTTAAGTGCCCCGCAGAATATGCCCTCACAATATCCCCCCACCAACGCACAATTTTTGCTTTTTTTCATTATCACTGGGACTTCATCAAAGGGTTTCGTCATGGCCAGTGTCAAGTCCACATCGTTGAGAGAGAATTGGCAAAGCGTGTGAAATGCAACTTCCTCGGAAATCCAGGAGCGGTCATTAGAAATCTTAATGGCCTGTTTTGTGGGTAGCGGAATGCTCTCACACCGAGTCTGGCTTGAGCATTCCCAGTATAGCTCGCGAGCACCCAAGTAAATAGTCCGAGGTGAGAGAAGCCTCTCTTGAAAGCACCAGCCACGTGAGGGAAGGCGTGCCCCTTCTTGCGTGAGAGATTCCATAAGGCGCCTACGGTCGTTGTAAACAGTCGGATAAGCGTATAGGCCTTTCTGGAGCTCGCCTAAATAGCACGAGGTAACCAGGAGAGGGTTCCTGCGCCCGAAACAGCCATCCAACCCGTCCATCCCTAAAGCCGCGATAGTAAGAACGGATCTCCCGTAGACATCGCACATAGTGACTGACTCTTTCTCCCAATCTACAATCGAGTCCTGAATAATGCAGAGAGAATCAATCCATATGTACCTGTAGCCAAGCTGTTGGGTGACTGCCATTGCATCCCTGAATGTTTTTGACAAATTTTCTGGCGGTATTTCGACTTGGAGATCTTCGATGTTATTCACTGAAAGTTTCAAGCGTGGATCACTGGAAGTTACAGACCATACGTGGCTAATGGTAGGGTACTGTATCTCTGCCAAAGCTGCCGAACTGGACGGAAGCACAAGACGAGGCATTAATTGTCCGGTTCTTCGCCGATGTCGATGAGTGGGGTTAGGCAGTCTCTTATTACCAGACTTTGAGACTGCCGTTGGGTGAATTAGGGAATGGCATTGACGGTGATCATGAAAGCATTGGTGCAGCCAGGATCTCATCACGTCTATCATTTCGGGTGAGCCAGTTGATGCAGGCAGAAGTCGTCTCGAGCTCGTAGTCGGGGGAGGGAAAAGAATGTCTTTATCTACTTGCGTACCGCATTTGATACAGTTATGGGTCCCAACCAAACCATGAGTAGGATCAGTCGGGGGTGTACCATCAATCTCACCGATTACCGCCCGGCTTATTTCCCGAGAGTAAGTCAAAGTATTATTGTAACCACACGCCGCCAGTAATTCGTCTAAACGAGAATAGTCACTTTCAGTGTGAATTACGGCCTGCCCATTTTGGTCCAATTGCCGGAGATGGATCCAAACGAGCCTTTGTAAACAAGTGCCTGGGGGAGGTAGGTCTACTAGACAGTGGGCGATAATGCTACCACCTGGTTGACTTTCAACATTGCTGCCCTCAATACTTTAAGACATGATTATACAAAGATGACATCCAGCAGCACTAGACTCGAAAAGTTGCCGTAAATTCTTGCTGTGGAAGAATAGGTTCCGGTAGTCCTGGTCGTGGCGGAGAGGTTTCAGCATGGCGGACTTATCGCGGATCCGAGAGCAGCGCGCACACAGAACATGGCCAGCCACAGAGTCGGATTCCGGAATGCGGTTCAAGTAAAAGTCTTTGAGGGATTCGATATCCTTCATCTTGAGAGGTTTGATCATTGAGTGTCTGATCGGTCGAGGACGCTGGTTCCGTGACGAAGTTTTCTGTTTGACTGATGATCTAGTTGCGCTTTGTCAACTTTCTTGGTGTAAAGGTCAAACTTCCAAAAATTGGAAGGTGCAAGGCTTTAGAAAGCTTCCTCAAGAACTTCCTGTCTAGATGCCTGGCCGTTGCTGCCTGATGAGAAGGTAAGTTGCACAATGAGGGGTACCACCAATGACAGTCGGACTCTGTTCAAGGCAGGAACCACCCGCAGTCCATCACCATAATTTCGGACGACCGACATCACCATCGTTTTCGCTTCTTCCTCTCGTCAGCTGCGGGAAGGAACTTGCCTGAGAAAAATGACTTTGGTTTTGTCCGCTCAGGATCACCACACAATCACCCCCCAAAACTTTATCACAAGCTTCGAGATGAACTTCATAAGGAGACAGTTTTCAGTTAACAAGCACATACGGCCATAGATAGTGGAAAACTCGGGATCCCGTCCGCTCTCCCATAGATAAGCCACTAATCGCCTGACTAGTAGTTGGGTCGGTGACGACCAGCGAATCCCAGGTGCTGTATGTTTTTTGCGTTTTTTTTTCCTTCCACTCTCTGATACGAGCCTTCTTATGCATGCTTCCTTTTCGCAGCTTTCACGCATTCTCCTTGTCTCGAACAAAGTTGTTGCTGATATTTTGAACATTGCTATTTCGGCCCTCTGTTCCGAACTCAAAATGCTGCCCCTCCCGACCATAGTTGTGGAGTCTTGCCTTTTCGTTTCGTTACCTCTTCCGAGCCCCTTTACCGTGCGTGATTAGGCGGTCGAACACCACGGACATGCTCTTCGGAAAACGAAGAGTGGCCGGGACGAGGTGCTTGGTCAGCATAGAAATTTATTTTATGCCTTTCGGATTCGATGCCAGGGACCTGGATCCTCCTGTATCGGGCCAAATCTTTTCCTTTGGTAGGGCATGCTTGGAAATCCATATGGATATTCCGTCAAACCACAATGGCCTTGGTACTTCCCCTGACTAAACGCTGCTGTAGACTATAGCACCTCAAAAACATCTTGAGACAGACGTAGGGCAAGAAGGCAGGGAGGCAGGACAGAGAGGCAGGGCAGGGAGGCAGGACAGAGAGGCAGGGCAGGGAGGCAGGAGAAATGTAGAAAGAAGACCAGATAGACGACAGCTGGCAACCATCAGAAGGAAAGGAAACATACTCAGCTCGTTTCACCTTAGCTCTACCCGCTCACCGCCTTCCTAAGAGCCTTCGAGAGCCTTCTCCTTCTCCGTCTAACCGCTTGCGAAATCTCAGACTATCAGTGAGATGTATCTTCACGGCCAGCTTCCTCCATTCCTTCTTCCCAGTTCCCACCCGCTTGACTTCCGTCTTGCTTCTTCCGCCTAGCGTAGCACTGCAAGTCCAGGCTGTCCATGCCCAGAGCGGGTACAGATCTGTCTGTCTATTACTCTACTCTAGATAGCAGTCGGCATCCTCCGTTAAAATTTGGACACAGGAAGCGTTAGGACGGGGACGGAGTTTCTTTTACGCTGCTCGATCCCGCTCCTGCGCATGGGGTCGATCTCAGCCTAGGCACAGGATCTTTCATCTTCCTCGTGCTCGAAATGGAACGTAACGGCTATAGGGAGGTTGGATAGGCTGGGTAGGTACGCAGTCCGAGAGTCCAGACGGCCCAGGCCACGAAGATACGCATCCCAATATCGGATAACGCTAAGTACCCATGAGCGTACCCGCTCACGAGATACTACTCCAGACGGAACTGACGGAAGTGAAGGCAACATCCGCCATAGGCACCTCCCTAGTTCCCTACTCCCTAGCTCCCTAGCTCCCGTTCATGTGTCGTGCTTACGGCGGCAAGCTGACCAGGTCAAGGTAAGGCAGGCAAGAAAGGCAAGGGACAGACAGGCGGTTCGGCTTGTGACCCTATTCGGACCCCTTTCCGGACCCTGCTCGGGACCTGGTCGGCTTCTGGTCGGATAACTAGGGAGGGTAACAGCGAGTTTGAGCGCGATATCTGATCTGATCAGCTGCTTGGCGGCGGGCGGGTAAGGGTTGGTGACGTTACTTTTGATTTCCCGGATGGAGAATGCCGAACGAATAATCAGCGAGGGTTAGTAGCCAAACGAACAGATCTGTATACATAAATGGGGACATTTAGGTAGCTATCATCTGGTTCCCTTCCGGAGTAAGGCATGGGGCATCTGCCGGAGGATCTGACAGGATGAATGGGATGAGGTCGAGGTAAAGCCTGCGACTGGAATGCCCTGAGGTTGTGACCATGTGCTCTTTTCCCCACGTTCCGCAACAGGAGTTGGTGGAGTGGTTAGGTAGTGGGAATGGGCGGGTAAGCGGCTAGGTTGACGTGATCGTCAGGACAGCGGTCCATAGGTGGAAAGAACACACAGACCGATGCTTTCCTATCTTGTGTATCCATCCCTTACCTACCCATCAATCAACATCCGCACGGGTGTACTACCCACCCAGCCTGGGTTAAGGGAAAGAGTTGAGTGTCAAAGTAAGCATTGTAGCTGTAAGTTGGTAGGTACGGACTGACGTACGTATCTCAACCCATCACAGAACCGCATTAACCGCGGTTCCAGCGCTTCAACCCGTTTCTCCCCATTCCCGACGTCATACCAGATGATCAGCCTCATGGCATGACACCCGAACCACCTCGGCTCTGCAATCGCCGCATTGCTCAACTGAATCGAGCCAGTCCAGTCGGCCAGTCCGGTTCCGGTCACCGATTCCAGGCGGATGAGAGTTTTGGCTCCAACCCGTCTCTTGTTCCCCCACGTAAATTGAGGCCCAACGCTCGCCTTACCTGCTTACTGTTACTCAGAGCCGGAAGATGATGGAAGATAATGATTACTGATCCAAAGCAGACCGGTCGAGCGCGGTCGCCTTGTGGTTGCCTTGCCTTGCGTGATGAGCCTTGTCAGTCATGAAGATCATCCATCCAGATAGCCTGTGACCTAGAACCCGTCCTTCAGGTCACTACCCCGTTGTTTCTCTCCATTCGGTGTATTCCTCGTTCACTCGGTTGTTGATGGAGTGAATCACTCCGCATATTGGAAGAGCTGAAGAAAAAGCGCAGAAAATATCATGCATTTTCCATCAATCCCATCCAATTGTCTCCTTATCACCTGAAACATATCAACTCAAACCCACAGCTTTTGGGTACTTCTCTGGCTGGAGCGCCAGTCCCTTTTGTTGCCAATCCCGCTATCCGACTCAGTGGAATGTTAATGGGTTGGCTGGTTGGGCAACTGGCCGGGCATGGTCAACTGGCCCGGCGCTGGCCGAGGCCTTGATTCGTGCCGCCGATGTCTTGGAGTTGAGGTTCCGGACACAGTGCTTGACGTAGGAAAGAGATGGCTTTTCCCTTCATGCACATGTTAGACAGCTACTAGCTACACGCATATAAAGGGTAACTGCTGAGCCTTCATCTCGCAGATGTTCACTGTATGAGATGCAGCTGGTCTCTTTGCTTTTTCAAGTGAGACTGTGTTGAGTGTGAAAATGAAGAAGGGGATCGATGTTGAAGAATGAGGAGAAAAACGAGACAAGCATAGAACACTGACAGCGTATGGTGACGGCGAGGGTAGAGTAAATTAACTGTAGCCACAAGCCGTCGACAATGCCCATTGTCGTCGTTTCTGAAGTTTTCCCCTTTCTCATAACACCACGGCACTTGAGTCTGCGGCTTCTCCTTCCTTTTTTCTTCCCGTCCTTCCCTCGAATCCGCAATTTTAATCAATGTAGGGCAGCGCCCAGACCCTGTAGGCTGTCGGCCTTTATCCCGTAATGGATTTCGAAGTCACGTCCAGAAACACTGTAGGGTACTGCACACGAAGTCGGGGAATGAGAGCATGGGAACTCGCAAGGTTGACCGGTGAGTTGTGCCGCCAACCGCATGTCGAGTCCTTCTTCTGTTCGGCAGGTAGCCGAAATTCGAGCGGGAAGGGAAACTGCCAAGATAATCTCTCGAAAACGTAGAAAGATGAATGGTGAATGGTGAATGGTGACCGCCAAGGTCAAAATGTGCTGAGTATGCATCCGTGTGAGAAACTTTGGTTCACTTCAGCCCCGCGTTTCTACTCCCACGTCTAGTGCTAAGCGCCCTGAAATATGTAGTTATCCTCGTTATAGCATACTTCCGCGCTTGAGTTTCGATAAGGAAGGTGTTTTCCGTCCAATCGGGGTGGCTATACAGAGAAACGATCAAAACAGGATATCATACCACAGTGACGCACCTACAATAATTCAAACGCTTGATGAAAAATGGACTGACCATGTCAGCGCTTGATCCTCAGAAGAGTTACCTGGTAGATTCGGAAGAGAGACTCAGCGACGACGCTCATTATGCCAGGCAGCTTGCTTGTTTGGGGAGCTTGGTGGAGTGGCGTAGTGACTGAACCATGTGTAACAAGCGGCTCTTGGACAAGGGCAAGCTTTTGAAGCCCTTAGTCTTTGCTGTGTTTGAGACATTGGGTTGTCAGTGTTGCGCACCCCACACACAAGCCAAGTGACGAGGACACTGGAGTGGCAGTTTATGATGGCCTAACCCTTGGAGCTCACTGACGAGTGAGGTGACCGGCACATGACGAAGCTTCTATGTCGACGCACACATGTCTGGTTAAGTGACACCCGACTTGTCACAAATTGATCTGTGTACTAAACCTGCATCGAGAACCGTGAAAGTTGTAACCTTGAGCCATCGCTGAAGAGCAAAGCAGCCGCAAAGACCTGGAAAACCCAGATTCTTGACGGGGAGGTGTCGAGTATGGTCTGCTTGGTCGCACCACTCTCCTCGAATGATCGATGAGAAGCACTACATACAATAGCAGAACAAATGGGGAATGGACGGTAGGAAATCTCGAAAGGCAGATCCCACGGGACACAGAACATAAAGACTGGAAGGCGACAGACTGGACACAGGGCCTTACGGGGCGTAAGTATGTAACCCCCGAAAACATGGCTCAAGGAATACAGCCCGCGCTTCCCGCCTGCTCGACGGATGAGAGACTATTGTGAATGTTCTCAAAGTTATTTGAGGGGTTCTGGAGACCTCGATGGCATGGCCAACCTGGAAAAAGGAAGAGAAGGTAGAATATTGCCTGAAGGAATGGCGTGGAACGAACAAGGTTGGGCAAAGTTGGGGCAACATCCGGCCTCACCATCCCAGTCATAAGTGACCTTATCCGCTGGCTTCGGTATGAGCCGCATCTTACTGGTAGGTGCGTCATGGAGAGGGGATGTACAGTGTGCTTGCTGAGACAGTATCCAGATGTCTCGACTTAGTGTTGTCTCATGGCTTGGAATTGAAGCCACATATGGACAGTTTAAGTCCAACCGACTTCTCACTGTATTGATATGAAATAGGTCGATGGAGGGGAGCATTGGGAGTCTTTTTCCAAGCTCGACATTGGTCGCAATAGCGAAAGCTACCGTGGGTAGGTAATGGAGTTCTGGTAAGGTAGCAGAAGTCGGTCTGTTGGGCGCTCTCTGCCCGCATTTCTGCGTGTTACTGGAGGAAGTGTATGCATGCATCCGCTATTGTTGTTGTCCAGCGCAAGAGAAAATCAGTATGTCGACACAAGTAAGCCGGACTATGGACTTTTCCAATCAGGGCTGTAATGAATTTTTTTTGCCATTCGATGCACAGCTCAGAGCCGGGTAGCTGCAGCGTCCAATGCAATGTGCGGGATCGCGGACTCGGTGAGATAGTGCATCTTGCTTGGGGTAATCTCTCGCTTGACTTTCCAAGCATGCCGAGAGGACGTCCATGTTGCCGCTGCAAAGAACAGGATGAGCACAACCGAGACAAGGCGGGAGATGTCTTCCAGAAAAGGAGCTAGGGCAGTTTCTGATACAGGGTTCGAATTTGGACAGGCTTACTTCGCTGGCAACGTTGGCCCGTCTCTTGTGTGCCCTCGGCCCAACCGCGATGTGCTTGAGAGTGCCATGGTACCGGCCAAAGGGCGTTGATGGTCCAACATACCCCCCATCCCAGAGTGGCAGCATCATCACCCGTCAACCACGTTGATCAGCAGACCCCTCTGGAACGGCTTCGGGTCTGGGATAGGAATACCAGACACCGGCGTAGAAAATGCTACGTCAGGATATGGCGCAAAGGTTAGTGTCTAGCGGTGAGGTGGTGTCTCTGTGTAAGTCATAATCGTTTGTATCTGAAGATCCCGAGTGCGTGCCGAGGTTCATAACTATAAGAACTCCGCTCATCCAACGCCGTGCTCTGTCTGTCTCATTAGTCTCCAGTCTGACAAGATAATCTGATTTTACTACCAACCTCTTTACCATTGGGTAAACGACTCGCCATCTACCTTGCAGAATCAGTACTATCTTGCCCATCAACAAAAGTTCATCATCATGACTAGCCACGAGCCCATCCCCGAAAGCTGCGGATGCTTTTTGGTCGGCGGACAGATGTTACTACCCAGCACTTGCCAAGCTTGTGCCGGCAGTATGCGCCAGTTAGTATCATCCCATCGGCATTTATTACAGCCCTGGACTTGATGCTGACGATCCTTAGGTGGTGTGGAAGTTGTGACAATGGCCTAGTCTACAGACAGTGCCCTCACGGTGGACGTGCTACATCGTCATACCCATTGAGCGGTGTCGCTCCTGGTGGCTCTGGAGGTAGTGGTGGATTCAATGATGGGCGCGGTGGTCGTAGTGGTGGCCGTCACGATGGGCGATGTGGTCAGCATGGTGGCTGGGCACCAACATCTCACGGACACGGACGCGCTGCCTAGTATGATGTGGAGAGAAGGGTGCTAAAGGTATCGGGATGCACAAACAACAAGGCACGGTTGTTCTGACGTTGGGCTAAGGGCGGGAGTACAAGGTTATGTTGTGTTGGGCAAGGTGTTTGGGGGTTGTGCTTTAATCAGGGTCTTGGATGTTTGATACCTCTTTGTTTTTCATTTCCAAGGTTCAGGGGTTGGGTGTCTGGTTTTCGGCTCTTGTTTTTCCTCTTTTCCCCTTTCCCCTTTTCTTTTCTGCAGGCGTCCAGAAGGCCGCACAGGATTTCTTTGTTGGCTTCAGATCAGTTGATCTGGCATTCATCTGGCATTGCGCTGCGTCGCATTGCGTGCGTCAGGCTGCAGTCYCGRGACTGCAGCCTAGCCATGAAGGAGGAATAGGAAAGAGTCATTCGCGCAGCGCATTCCGTATCAGCCGAATACTATTTAAACCCTCGGTTGGAGCCGAGAGGGTCATCGGATTCTCCTTAGACACGTTACCACTTGTCGTTCTAAATGGCTCAGTGCCATCCATGTCAACGCTTCTGCTACCAGCCGCATTCCCGTGTCTTGGTTCATTCCACGGGAATACGAAATGGTTCATCGGGCCTTGCTGGGTGATCGCGTGAGGGAACGGCACCATGCATGCATACCAGCACGCTGTTCTTTGATATCGGTTGCTTGCATCACCGGTAGTTTTGCAGGAGATGGACGGCCAATTTGCTGATGGGGATGGGTAAGATGGATTCAAGTCAGCCGTCGTTTTCTCAAGAACCCAAGGCTAACAGGTTTCAAGGCTCTGCGATAGAGGTGAAGCTCGAGGAAGCACAAAATCGTGAGTGGAAAACCGCTCCTTGTACGACCCGGTGGCCAGCTGTGCTCCCGGTGAGACCGGGCATCCACCGAGTGACCAGCGTTGTGCTGCCCAGCACCCGAATCCTCGGTTCGCCTTGTATGGGAGACAAAACGCGTCCAGTCACGCTGTTCCGAGTGCTACCTGAGGTGTGACCTCACCGCAAGTCCGAAGGTTGAGTTCGGAACGGAAACCGAGCAGGTGTGCTTCTCGAGATGCGGGCAGCTTGGATTCATCCCAAGTTCGGACATGGAACGAAACCGACAGGTAGCACAGCGATGGCGGGCGACATGATGCAGGTCGCTGGGAGGAGACGATCGGGCAAATAAAAGTCCAGTGCGGGAATGGTGCCCCGTGGAAGTTGGTTGATCATGCTAATAACCGGGAGAATCCGAAAGCTGTGGCGGGATCGGGTACCCGTACCACACTCGGGCGCCGAGAAAGGCTCCAACAGGTGGACGTCCGCTGCGAAGACGGGTTCTAAGACGCAAACAGCCGATTATGGAGTTTGAGGATTGGTGACTTGTGTGGTGTGTTCGTCAGGCCGGGGCTCAGTTGCGCAGAGGGGAAAAAAATGGAATCTAGACAGGTCAGCCTCCACCCGTGCTCTCAGAGGTCAATCGATGATAATCCACTCACTCACTTACAAGAAGGCTGTCCACGGAGTAAGTAGGACAGTAGGGTGTCGGTGGTATAGAAGCAGGGCCCACTCGCGCTTAAAGTTGCAGGTCCCAGAAGATGTTGACCAACAGAGAGCGAATACTGATAGGTCGGTGAACGGATATCGGCGGACGGTTGTACAGGACACTCTATCACAGGCCAACCGGGGAGGCGGGGGACGGGAAACGGGAAGCAAGGGAAACAACACATCTGGTACTCGGATTTACCGTAGACCTCATCACCAGAG
The DNA here is from genome assembly GCA_009805295.1 of Neurospora sp. FGSC 6877. NCBI lineage: Eukaryota > Fungi > Ascomycota > Sordariomycetes > Sordariales > Sordariaceae > Neurospora > Neurospora sp. FGSC 6877. Next base: position 20,590 of record RAON01000013.1, on the reverse strand, counting down.
TGCGAGGCCGGGGGTGTCAAAGTAGTATATCCAAGACGGATATGGATAACGACGGCATCAGGTGCAACGGGTGAGTGTCCTTGTACATGGTGTTCCGCGGCATCACAATAGAAACTGAGAGTTTACTGAACGACAAGGGGAACAGAGGCCTTCGAGGAGGACAATATGCTGAATTTGAGATGGTGCTATTTTTGTGATCATAGAGTAGGAGAAGAGGAAATTGAAGTGGATTATACGTATAGACAGAGTCCAAGTCTCGAGGATAGGGAAGCTGTACAGAAAGAGTCGATATTCATGTCTGGTGTAGAAGTTGGTAGTGGTGCTTGAGAGGAAGGAAAGTTGAAGTTGGGAAACGGAATTGCAGTTGCTGGTTGGTCGAGGATGTGTTAGTGGGTGGTCCCGGCAGGCAATTTCAACCACAATTGCTGACATAAGCTATGTTCGACTTAAACCCCACCGTTTGTCCCTCCACTCCCTGTGGGGCAACCTTAAGTCCACTCCACTTCATCCGTCTCTTGCCTGCCCCTGCCGCCCTGCCTTGTCCATGCAGCGCTATCAGTTGCTATCACTCGATGCGGTCCAGTGCCGTCCCGCGATCATCAGGGCCTCCGTTGTTGACATCGATTTCAGTTCCATTTCGAGACATCGCGTTGCACCGTGATCCAAATCCCATCTTCCCATATTGGCGGTTTCGCTGCCTGTTACCGACTGCCCGAGCACCGGAAGAAGAGTATCTGTGGACTATGGAATCATAGCCTCTGTATTCCTGTCGCAGTCGCTACCTAATCATGTCGGTTATTCTTTGCACAGGTATGGCTTGTCTTGTCCCAGTCTACCTTGCCGATGCAGTAATGCCCCAACCCCTCGATCCAGTCTCCCTTCTGCCAAACTGGAACAGCTGCTGACTTCCACTTTGCCCTTACAGCTGGTTACGACCACACCATCAGGTTCTGGGAGGCGCTCTCAGGAATCTGCTCGCGCACCATCCAACACCCCGAGTCTCAAGTGAACCGTCTATGCATATCCCCTGACAAGCGATACCTCGCCGCCGCCGGTCATCGTGATGTAAAGCTATTCGACATTCGTTCCACAAATCCACAGGCCCTTATGACCTTCCAGGGCCACACCGGCAATGTGACCGGCGTGGCCTTCCACTGCGAGGGCAAGTGGATGGTAACAAGCTCGGAGGACGGAACCGTCAAGATTTGGGAAACCCGCACCGGAACTATCCAGCGAAGCTACAACCATGGCTCCCCGGCGAACGACGTTGTCATCCACCCTAACCAGGGAGAGATCATCAGCTGCGACCGCGCCGGAAGCATCAGACTGTGGGATCTGGCCGAGAACACTTGCTCGCACCAGCTAATCCCCGAGGAGGATGTTTCAGTGACAAGTGTCACGGTTGCCAGTGACGGTACACTCCTTTGTGCGGCCAACACTGCTGTAGGTTTTCTCTCCACGGAGACATCCCATGCTGTATCTCCCCGAGACTGACACCTCTTTTCTTTCTACCAGGGCAACGTATTCGTTTGGCAACTCATCCAGGCCTATGACCGCACCCAGCTGATCCCCCTCACCCACTTTTCTGCACACAAGGAAAGCATCACACGCATCCTACTCTCGCCCGATGTCAAGAAGCTCGCAACGTGTAGCGCCGACCATACAGCCAGGATCTGGGAAGTCAGGGAGATGGAACCTGCCACGGCCGACTCGGAACCGCAGGCGTTCCCCCTCGAGGCCACTCTTAAAGAGCACCAGCGCTGGGTATGGGACTGTGCCTTCAGCGCTGATAGTGCCTACCTGGTAACTGCCTGCAGCGATCATTATGCGCGACTGTGGGAGTTACACACCCAGCTTGTTATCAGACAGTACAACGGCCATCACCGCGGTATTGTATGCGTCGCTCTGAACGATTACTCCGAAGCTCGCTAGTGGGAACTTTTGGATGAGGCTGAGGAGACGACGACAATTCACAACACCGCTTGAAGTATAGGGCGGCTGCGGAGGGATTACAATTTCTACGTCCGTCTCTATGACGTGCTGTCTATGTAATAGGGAATGAAGCTGCAAAGTGCAGTGTCATGGCAGGGGCATCTTTATATGTCTTTTTTTCCGGGTATTCTTTTTGAAAGCGACTGGCGGGCTGTTTAGTAGAATCGCCTATGGCAATGGCGTTTCATGGTTATGCAAATAATGTTTTGTAGAAATGGAAAAATCACACAACGACATGAATTCTCCAAATTGCCGGTGCCCGCCACGTCGTTTCCATATTACCTACCAGTAGTAGCAATAAGTATTGCTATATACAATACCGTCGGATATAAGGACAACTCAAGATGAAAGCTCGGCCGAAGTCGCGGACTGTGAGGATCGATTAGGAACATACGGGTCATGATTGGTCCGAAATGGCGAAATGTGATCCACTGTATGTAACATCCCCGGCTTGGCGGATTCTAAGTCAACATTTGGTCAAGGGTACTGCCAGGGGTTTACCTGCGATCCGGGATTTTTGGGGACTTGGGCATCCCAGAACTCAAAATTGGAATTAGAGAGGAAATACAAAAAAGTTGCATTTATCGAAGAAAATGCGGAATATCATTGGCCAAGAAGGCAGCTAGCGTACCTGTAGTGTACCGCATCCCCGGATTTGCTGTTTGGGTGGCGGTGGCACTCACAAGTGGAATGGCTCCGGAATTCGGACCAAGTTCGGGTGAAGATGGTGTAACCGGCAACTTTTCCTTCCTCTTTTCTTCCTCTCCTTGTTTCGTCCAAACAACCAAGTCCTCCTCCTGTACAGTCTGTCATCATGAGGTCAATTGATCTCGCCAGTCGCTCAGGCGTTGCCCTGAAGGTATGCCATCTCCCGAGCTCAACCCTGTACAAAATAAAGGGCTATATGGTGACTCACCAGCGCTAACATGTCGTCTTTTCTCGTAGCGAGCAATCCAAGCCAAGCAGCTCCCGCGCGTCGCATGCGCTCCCGCCCGCTCCTTTTCTTCCACCTCCTCCAACAACAGCGGCGTTCTCCCTCCCAGATATGAGACCCTCTACAACAAGTATTCCGAGGTCCGCCGCGTGCTGGGTTCGCAGCGCCTGACCCTTGCCGAGAAGATCCTCTACTCCCACCTCGACAATGTCGAAGAGTCGCTCCTCTCCAACACCAATGGCGGCCGTGACATTCGCGGCAAGGCCAACCTCAAGCTCAAGCCCGACCGTGTGAACATGCAAGATGCCTCCGCCCAGATGGCTCTCCTGCAGTTCATGACTTGCAACCTTCCCCAGCCCGTCATCCCTGCCAGTATTCACTGCGACCACTTGATTGTTGGATCCAAGGGTGCCGATGAGGACTTGAAGGCCGGTATTGCGACCAACAACGAGGTTTTCGACTTCCTCGAGTCGGCTGGCAAGAAGTATGGTATTGACTTCTGGCCTCCCGGTGCTGGTATTATTCACCAGACCGTCCTCGAGAACTACGCCGTCCCCGGTCTCATGATGCTCGGAACCGACAGCCACTCTCCCAACGCTGGTGGTTTGACCACCATTACTATCGGTGTTGGTGGGGCTGATGCTGTTGAGGCACTCGTTGGTGCTCCTTGGGAGCTCAAGGCCCCCAAGATCCTCGGTGTTCGCCTGACTGGCAAGCTCAACGACTGGGTCAGCGCCAAGGATGTTATTCTCTACCTTACCGGCCGTCTTACCGTCCGCGGTGGTACTGGCTACATTGTTGAGTACTTTGGCCCTGGTGTTGAGACACTCAGCCTGCCCGGTATGGCCACGGCCTGCAACATGGGGTGAGTCCTCCCGAAGCTTTCCCCTCGCCGTTTAGAACGTAATAGACTGACATTTGTTGCTACAGTGCTGAGATTGGCGCCACTACCTCCATCTTCCCCTTCACTGAGGCTTCCAGCCGCTACCTCCAGGCCACCAACCGCGAGCAGGCCGACAAGGACGCCAAGAACTTCGAGAACTTCAGCAGGGGCACCGGCCAGGATTCGTTCTTCAAGTTCAAGGCCGACGAGGGCGCCCAGTACGACGAGTTGATCGAGATTGACCTTTCCAAGCTCGAGCCCCATATCAACGGTCCCTTCACTCCCGATCTTTCCATCCCTCTTTCCGAGTTCAAGAAGACTGTCCAGGAGCAGAAGTGGCCTGAGAAGCTTTCTGCTGGTCTGATTGGTAGCTGCACTAACAGCTCCTATGAGGACATGACCCGTTGCGAGAGCATTGTCAAGGCCGCCGAGCAGGCTGGTATCAAGCCCGCTGCCGACTTCTACATTACTCCCGGTTCCGAGGGCATTCGTGCCACTCTTGAGAGAGACAACACGCTCCAGACCTTCGAGAAGGCTGGTGGTATTGTCCTCTCCAACGCCTGCGGTCCCTGCATTGGCCAGTGGAAGCGTCAGGATGATATCCCCAAGGGCACTCCCAATGCCATTCTCACTTCCTACAACAGAAACTTCCGCGGTCGCAATGACGGCAACCTCGAGACCATGAACTTCCTCGCCTCGCCCGAAATCGTCACCGCCATGGCCTACGCCGGTTCCACGACCTTCAACCCCATCACCGACAGCCTGACCACCCCCGACGGCAAGGAATTCAAGTTCCCTGCGCCCAAGGGTCTCGAGGGTCCCGAAACCCCCTTCGAAGCCGGCCGCGAGGTCTTCCAAGTCCAGTCGGGGAACCCCAACCCGAATGTGGAAGTCGCCATCTCGCCCTCCTCCGAGCGTCTTGCCCTCCTCGAGCCCTTCGAGCCCTTCCCCGACTCGGACCTATCCGGCCTGCGCGTGCTTGTCAAGGTCACCGGCAAGTGTACCACTGACACCATCTCCGCCGCCGGCCCCTGGCTGAAGTACAAGGGCCACCTGCCCAACATCTCGGAGAACACGCTCAACACGGCCGTCAACGCCGCCACGGGCGAGGTCAACGTCGCCTACGACCTCGACGGCTCCAAGCACACCATTCCCGAGCTGGCCAAGCAGTGGAAGCAGCGCAGCCAGCCCTGGCTCGTCGTCGCCGAGCACAACTACGGCGAGGGCTCCGCGCGCGAGCACGCTGCCCTTCAGCCCCGTTATTTGGGAGCCAGGATCATCGTCACCAAGTCCTTTGCCAGAATCCACGAGACCAACCTCAAAAAGCAGGGTGTCGTGCCCCTGACGTTCGCCAACGAGCAGGATTACGATCTGATTGACGCCGGCGATGAGGTGGCTACTGTCGGTCTGTACGAGATGCTTAAGAACGGTGGCCAGGGCGAGGTTTCCCTGCGGGTTACCAAGAAGGACACTGGCAAGGTGGTGGAGATTAAGACGAAGCATGCTGTTTCAAAGGATCAGGCTGGCTTTATTCTGGCGGGTAGCGCGCTGAACTTGCTGGCGAAGGGTAACTAAATGGCCCTAATTTGGTCTGGTGGAGGAAGGGGACCTGGGGAGAGGATAGGTAAAAGGAAGAAAAAAGAGGATGATATCCCGAAGCGAGTTGAAAAGTTTCTGACAAGCGTTCGTGCACATACACAAGATATGGGTACAGGTAAAGGAAAAAGGTGTACAGGTTTTACCAAAAGGAACGGACCGGACATACATAAAATGTACATGGACGGGATAGATCAGAGATTGTATATACCAAGTTGTATTTAGTGTTGACATAGATGGCAAAAACACATGTAAAAATAAGATCACGATCTGCTTCTCAAGTGAATGAGTGATACGCCACGGACATGACCACTTCAACGCTCATAGATGGTAGTCAAATTAAACTCTTGGTGTCGGTGGAGAGAACCCTAACCCATCCGATATTACCCTGGGGAAGGCACCAGGAGGTAGGTTCAAGTCGTCTATATTGTCCCAACTTTGGCCCAAGTTCTTACAACCAGGTTTGAGACCCAACCGGATGATTCGCTTCGCTTCGCCTCATCCATTATAAACTAAAGTGAGACCTTAGACTCTAGCACAACATTCTGTCCAACTCTAATCCAACCGCCTGTCTTGGCATCTGGCACCGGTCACCGGTCACCGATCACCAAATTACATGGCACGAGATTACCACCCATCCCCCCACCCATCATCCCCATCCACATCCACCTTCGGCTTCGTATCAATCTTCTTAACAGGCGCTGCAGGCTTCTTACTAATAGGCAACGTCTTCTTCACCACCGTCGTACTTGGTCCAACCTTTGCCGTCCCTGTCGCACTTCCCGTTTTCGCAAGTCCCTTAGGCAAAGTCTTCGGTGCCGCCAAGGGATTCTTCTTCTTCTCCGCCTGCGCCGCCAACCACCCCGCGAAATCCGGTTCATCATCATCGCCGAAGGGTGTGCTGGTTGATGCTGGTTTGCTACTACTGCTGACTGACCTCTTTGCTGATGACGATGGCGGTTGTGAAAGAGTTTCCGAGCTAGCACTCCAATTATCATCCCCTGCACCCGCTGCGGCATCATCATCCATATCCCCCATATCTCCCCAAGCGTCTGCATCGTCTTGCGGTTCGGGATCGGCGAAGAAGGAGTCTCCCATTGACGGAGTAGTGGGAGGTGGTGGGGACTTGAGCGCTTGTCTGTGTAGCGCCGAGGCAGAGGATGAAGTTGGCCGTTTGGGAGTTGTAGTAGAAGTGGGCGTGGATAGCCCACTGGCGCTGGGAACGGGCGACGGCGCACCAGAACCGTTGGGCTGCATCTCGCCTGCCGCGCTGGAGAGCTTGTTGGTGAAGCTGGAGATGGCCCAGCCTGCCCAGGCGGCTGCTACGGCGCCGGAGCCGGAGCCGGAGTTGGAAGCGACTGCGGCTTCCGCAGGTTGGGGTGTGCTCATACGCGGTTGGGCGGTTTCCGGGGGTATTATGGTTTCGGGCATGTCTTGTTGGGCTTCTCGGATGCGTTGGAGGTAGACGTCGATGGTCTTGTTGGCTTGGTCGCGGATGAGCTTCTCCTTGTCGATGAGCAGGGGGGAGACGGCGGGTATTAGGCGCGTGGCGCAGTCTTCGTCGGAAAAGTACTCGACTGTGACGGCGAGAGCCATTAGGGAGGCGTTGCGGGCGTGTACGAAGGGGTCGCGAAGAGAGCGGGTGAAGGCGGCGATGAGGACCTTGGCTCGATTAGAGGTTCCCAGGTATTTGGCGATCTTGCCAAGGCAGATTGTGGTGTTGGTGCGGATCCCGGGCTGTTCATCGTTGGCAGTTTTGGCGAGGTATCTGAGTAGGTCGCCATTGATGGTACGGTCTGAGAGTTTGGTGATGATGACTAGGACGGACTTGAGCGTTTGCTCGCGCACAATGGGGGCGAGGTCGGTGAAACCCGCAACCTGAAAGTGTTTGCCGTTAATATCAACTGCACGAGGCTCTGTTTGTGCCAGCATTCTGCACAAGGGCTCAATAACAAGGCTGAGACTTACTATTTGCGGAAAGAGCTTGTCGTTTACCACTTTTTGTGGTAGCCTGTCGATCATGAGCGACAGGTTGTCCAGCAAACACACCCTGATCGCTCTATCGGGGTTTCCGAACAAGCGAATCACCACAGGGGTGACCTTTGTGTCAAAATCCTCGTTCGACAGCTTTGTTGCAATCTTCATCACTACTCCAAAGGCTTTAGGACCACCGCCACCGAATTCTACTGACTTTAGTAGCTCCGGTAGTACTTTCATTTTGAAAAAGTCTTCGGGGAAGTCGTCTGAGAGTTGGTCGAGATCTTCTAGGAAGGCCTCACGTTCGGTCTCCGACTTCACTCCCAAGTTGTCAACTCCCTCGGTAAGTTTGATTAGTGGGCTGTCGAAGAAGGATCCGGTCCGTAGTCCTTGTTCGAGGAAGTGAGCGGCGCTGAGTCTTGCTTTAGGGTTGGCGTTGATGAGACGCTTGTAGCTCGCTTGCATGCTGGGCGGGATACTCTTGGTTTGTCCTAGTTGGTCCGACCCCAAGAAACTGCCGTTGAAGACCTCATATATCAAGATGCCGAAGTCGTACGAATCAACCGCATGGTGAGGACTCTTCTTGATAACATCCCATCCGCCGTTTGCGAGTTCAGGAGGAGTGTACCTCCCTGAGTCTGGCACAACACTGCCGTATCTCTGTTTTGGCATGTCAGCGTCCCATGTTCTCCCGAGTGCAGGTGCGTGTGTGAAAACGTACGTAGATCAAAGCATCGTCGTCCTTAACATTGCTCAGGACCTCAAAGCCACCGAGCTTCCATTCGCCGCTCTCGGATGTGTATATCGAGGCGACCTTGAGGTTGCCGTGTATCGAGGATGCGTCACCGTTGATGAACTTGAGGGTTTTCTGTAGCGCCAGGGTCAGCTGTCGGTCCTAATAGTCAAACCAAAAGATGTGAATCATACCGCTACGCTGTATAGGCCCCATTTCGCAGTCTCCGGACTTAGGCTCTTTCTCTTGACGTGCCAACTTAGGGGAACTAGCCGCTCAGTGGCAATGTAGATGTAGGAGTCTGTCTTTTGCGCAAGGCTCAGCTTAAGCAACCACGACGTTCCATGGGCAAAGATGCCCTACCTCGACCGTATCCAACACCTTGATGACGCCAGGATGTCGTAGTGTTCGTAGCTTCTTGAGCGCGTTCTTGGCTAAGGGAAGCGCAGATCGGTTGGCGGAGATGTCAAAGGAGAAGATGCTGCAGTTGGACCCGTCCTCCTGTGAATAATATAGGGATTAGCTGGCGAACTCTTGTGTGCCGCGGGCATGAGAAGAAGGGTGTAACGAGTACACGCCAGGCACGTACGCGTCGAGTTCCGTTGTAGAGTGTCCAGATGGAGGGGTCAAGATCGACCTTGTCGCCAAAGTTATAGGGGAATGGAGGCCCCTTTGCGATGGCTGATGCGACAGCCGATTTGAGGAAGTCCATGGCGGATGACTCGTCTTAGGGGCCTCAAAGTATCTTGAGTCGATGTTATAGCCGTGTAGCAAGATATCTGGCCGTCTGGAGAGTCGAGTCGGGGAAAAGGGGTGCCGAGTGGTGGGATGCAATGGAAGTTATCGCAAAGCACATGTCCAAGGAGGTTATCGCGAATTCCACTTGTTGCATTCCCCTGCAGGCAGCGCCGCTCTGGAAGTTCGTTCGGCGGGCAAACACGACGCTAGCGAGCTACAGGGAGCTTGTAGGCCAGGGTGGCCCCTAGCACTCAGACTCCACGACCACGACATCTCGATGGTTAGAGGGTCCGTGCACGATTCACTTTTAGCGGCGGGTTGTTGCCCGTTGGTGGGAAGTTGGGCTCCACTGGAACATCTTTTGGTCCACACTCCAGAGTCTTTCCATCCGTCATCTTCCCTCCACTGACAACGTCCTCGCTTCCTTTTGTTTACAATTCCATATTACAGCAAGTATTCACGACCAGCAAGCCTCATCAACACACCACAAGTCCTCAACCCTGCCTCTGTAATCTCCGGGTCGATGGTCGCTGGTCAACAATATCGATGCTGGTTCCTCACATGGCCTAAGCAAGCAAGCTTCTCCAGGCGCTGGATAGCACCCCGGGATCCGGCAGGCGGGGTTTGGTTACTCAAGCGGAAGAGGCGCAAGGTTGAGGCCGGGTTGAGTACCAAGAGAAGCTCTGGTAGACTGTGGACTCTGAAATTTACTTCTTTACTGGTATAGGGTGTCTTCCCGTTTATCTTACATCAGGTAAGCTTGTCGTCATGTCTGTTCACTCGTTTTTTTCCCCTCTCACTTCACACGGCAGCGTCTATGATGAGCAATTGGTAAAAGGTCCGACGATCGATAGCTTTTCTGGGGTCATGATTCTGCTGGTACAATGGGGATTCTCGCGCCTCACTCTTCGTGGGTGCGCGTCCGCTGCCAGTTCATTTGCCCACTCCTCGTGCTGTCCTGAGACTATCGGCAACACGACATGCTTGGCGGTTGGATACATCTGATAGTTGCCTGTCCGGAGCTCTCTTGAGTCTCTGTTGACAGAGGCTACTTCCACTTTCCAGGAGCCCGACTTTCCACTGCTCTATGAAGCCGGGCCAAAGGCAGTGGGGGACAGGGAAGACATTAGGAGAGTACTCGACTTCGATCGTGGTCTTGTCATCCTCGTTACCTCAGAATCATGAAACCGTTGTGGCTGGTCTGGATGAGGACTATTAGGAAAAACTGAAAAGACCTGAGACGCAAGTTGCCGTCATTGTCCTATCACAAGGACTATACCAAAACCACACCTTTATATGGTTTTTGAGACTTTTGTTTTCGTGCTTCACACCCTGGGATTGGTCTGCTAACAAGAGTCTTTGGACTGTCATAGGATGGCTTAGACATCCTGCTTACTCTAGATATCCCCTTGCAGACGTCTAGGCCATACGTTATATCTCGTACATTCATACAACCCAGAGCGAACCCCCCCCGGCGCCTCGGACTTTTTTAGGCACGACCTGATCGATGCCGTCTCGTTGCAGATATTGCAAAAAGGAAGCCAGAATTACAAGACCATTATTCCGATGCATCAGTTGTGATAGAAGTTATCATTCCGCATGCCATATTCCACACCCCATCCGGTCAACGTATGTCTTTTTTTCTCTTATCCTCTTTTCTGTACTTCCGTATCATGCCCGTCATCCCTCCTGTTTTCGAATTCCCTCCCTCTATGGACTCGCAATCACCTCTTCGTCGTCACTGCAGTCAACATGGAACTAGCCACAAAAATGCCAGAAAAGATATGACAACCAACGCATCAGTTACTGTTCTGTACTTGACAGAAGTAAGTGGTAAAGTTTAGGGCGGGCCCACTCGTAGCCAATTAAAGCTTCCACCTGCCTATTTACACTTTCTATTTTGCTCTTTCCTCTCTGCCTGCTGTGGATTTGCACAACAGACAACATAGCCATTCAACACTCGTCTCACCTTGTTCGCAGTTTAGCTTCAAGACAACCTCAACATGCACTCAGTTACAGATGTCGACAGTCGACCCATCAACTTTCAAAGAAAAGACTAGCTGTCCACCGCGCTATTTTCTTGCTTGCCTCTCTCTTTTGGGTATACTGACCATTCACTACTATACTACAGTGACTGGACATGTCATCGCTGTGTAGTGGATAGCCAAGAGGCAGCACGACGCCATCATTACCATGCCAGGTCGTCATTCTCTCTACGATCAGCCTCGTCAACCACCTCACTCCGTCTCTCCACTACCTCCACCGTCGGTCTCCCCAGAAGGCCCTCCTCAGCGATGGGCTACTCTGTCTCCTCTTCCTCGACCGACAACATTCAGCCTGCTCGTCTCATCCCCTGCTCCATTCCGCAATGCGAGGCACCTTCAGTCAATATCTTCTGTGCCCAGCATCTAAAGTCTTTTCCAGTGCCACTACCCGTCAACCTGGCCACTTCTGCCTCTCAGAAACCTGACGCGGCTGCTACTTCATCGAGGTCATCGGGACATCCATCCTCCTCGTCTCAGTCACCCATCACCTCACATTCAGTTGATGGTCAAGGTGGCGCCGGAAAATCAGCCCAGACAACCAGCGAGGCTGAAGTTGCCGATGTTGCTAGACAAAGTCCACAGGGCTGCACACCAAATTCTTTGGAGGCAGGTCCGGTTAAGAACCGTTCTTCGCCCTTTCCCACCACAAAGTCAAAACTCTTGCCGGGAAATATTGTTAGGCGCAAAACTGCCGGCAAAGACCCATACCTAAACGGACGGACTCCCAAACCTCGACCCGGCACGCCCAAAGCCTCTACTTCCTTAGCGCAAAACTCAACCTCGGCCTCAACTGGGTCATCTTCATTTAGATCCAAGGTCCCCTCTTCTACCACAGAAAACTCTATCTCCCCACGTTTGGTCACAGACATCAGTTCCTTGTCAGTTTTGAACGGTGGGCCACCTAACAAGTGCTCGAGTTTATCGCCTTCTTCCAACGGTGTTGACAGCAGTCGCATTAACGGTTCTGAGACTCGCGACAAGCCTCGATCAGAGGCCAAATTCCAGGAGTCTACACAGCCCGCCAACATGGCAATCGACGCCCCTTGTCTGGCGGCTGAAAAGCAATCACCGGGTGAGCGCCAAAATGGTTCTACACAACCGTCAAGCCCGGGGCTCCCACCGAGGAGGATAGCAGAATTTGCAGGACAGCTGAGATTTTCTGATGAGATGCAAGATGCGGCCTGCAGTGGCTCGGCTGTGCATGCTCCTCAGCAACCTATGAAAGGTCCGATCCCCGCTCAGAATCAAGGGCCGCAGAACAATCTTCCTCCTGCAACTCACCAGCAGAATTTATCTGGAGGCATTTCAAACTTACAAGTTATAATGCCAACCGGTCAGAGCAGTAATTACATGTCTATGGCCGATAGACTTATGGTACACTATGCCAGAAGTGCATTTGATCTCGCGGGCTATAACCCTCCAGCAGGGCTGATACGAGGGTCTATGTCCGCCCATTTTACTGCGAATAAGGCCGAATCAAGTACCGCAGAGACTCTCCCAGATCTCCGCGGTCAAGATTTGCTACAGGGGTCGAGGGTTCAAATAAATCCAGATCAAACAGTTGGGCAACCTAGACCACTGCCTCCACAGAAACCCCAGCAACCTCAGCCCAGGCCACGACCCATAGTGACCAATATACATGAGCCGATCATAATATCTGATTCTGATTCTGATTCCGGAGAACATTCGGGGCCGGAGCTGCAAGCAGAATCAACCCCTCTACCGGAACCGGCACCAGTTCCAAAGCCGGCACAGCAGCAGCCACAGGCAGAGAGGACAGAGTCACAGCAGAGGCAAAAGTCAGAACAAGGGGAGTCAGCCCGAGAACTGGTTCCTCCAGACACAGAGCCGGAACCCGTACCTGAGCCGGTCTCGAAAGCTCAACCGAAACCCAAACTAATACCCCAACCCGTAGCCAAACCGACACCTCGACTCAGTCCACACAAACAGGCCAATTCGCCGCCAAAGAAACTACCAACACCGGTAGAGCAGCCGAAGTCAATCGAGTCACTCCTCCCTCAAACCACGCCAATTGTTTCAACATCTGAGCAAAATCTTTTATCTGTTTCAGCAGCAGCAATAGCAACGGCAGCCTTACCAACAGTCCCAACAAAATCTCCTCAACCACCGGTCCCAGACGAGCCACTTTACACTCACATCGATCCCCGGATACACTGGCCACAACGACACTCGCAAGAATGGTTTGAAGCCAAGCAAAAGGAGATCCAAGCCCGCGGTAAACGCAAAGCCAACTTTGGCAAGGCTGCTCGAAGTATGCACAGACAGCGGGTGGCTGAAGGACCACCAGAGACACTTGAGGATACCTTGCCGGATAAAGTACTAGACAGCCCGGCTTGGGTGGATATGCTCAAGAAGCTACGGGATATGAAGCCTGCGGCTGGAAGTGGGAAGGTTAATGAGATCACCGGTACTACCACTGCGACTGCAACGACAGGGACCGCAACAGCGACCACTATGAGAGGGAGAAGAACCGGCGGCGGTTTGAAGAGGACGTTCTCAAATGTCTCGACGGGAACCAATACCAACGGTGGCGAGTCTGAAACAGCAGAACTAGCGGATAAGGCTGCTACTACTCCTAACCCAAAAAGGAGAGCAACTGGTGTCGGACTGAAGACGGCGTTGTCGAATGCCTCGGCGCGATCGCCACTTTAAAGATGGCACATTTTCGTCGATCACCGAGAAAAAGGGTCGGGAACTGCTACCCGGTATAGAGGCTTGACGGAGGAGAATCACTGCAAGACGATTACATAACATGTTTCAAGAGTCTCACCTGGGCGCTCTTGCTGAAGTGCAGGATAAGAGTGGAAAGGGCTGAAAGAAATCCCACATTAAGATACGTACTGGATCTACCAGATGGAAGAGAAGATTGTAGAGGGCCTGCACTCTGTGCCAGTATCGGGTAGCAGCACGGCCTGTGAAGTTTAGAAGGAAATAACGAAACAAAGAACAAAAAGACCACAACCAAGTTCATGTGCCAACGATCACTTCAAAAGCCCAGTTGCTATTGTTTACATGGCCTTCTTGGCGCCGTAGCTACAGCAACGACCGAAAAGGATTCTTCAGCCTTGTAAGTGTCAAGCAACTTTAACAGATCGTGCTTGGTTCTTCAATTCGGACGAAGAATCACACAAGTGGAGTCTTCTGCCTGATTGCAAAGCTTCAAAACTATTGGCCTCAAGGAAACACCGTAGTGTTTAAAACTGGTTGTGCTATTCACCTCGCGGTATTGTCCAGTCAAAAGACATTGAGAGACCTTTCAAGTTGTACGCCGAAGCTTACTGTTTGAACTAAAACGTGAACCGCCAACGGCAATCCTTATCGCACTGATATTGATCAACTCGCAAAATGATATATTTCCCGAACGTTATGTTTTCCTTGAATATCTTTTAATACCGCTTCGGACACTCCATCTTGACGAAGGCAAAGCAAGTTCATCGAGGAATAAGTGACTGTCAAAACACCTGGTCCTAGTCAATCGAAACACTGCTGTATCGTCCTTGTTACTATGGTAACATGGATGTTGACTCAAGTGAAAGAACCTTGATGACTGTTTGACTTAAAAAAAGAAGCAGACAAGTCAGGGGTTTAAGCCAGTGGATCGAACCCTAAAAGGTGGAGCACCCCGCGCTCCATAACGCCAAGTGGGCACTGTAGAGTCATTGCCCACAGCCCGCCGGGCTCCGCTCCGCAATCGGGGAACACTCACTCCGTCCATTAGTGGAAATGGGAATCAATTGAAATTCAACAAAATTTCAGTGAACGTGACGCATCTCGCAAAGAGCATTTGTGTTCTTGGCATAGGCAGGCCGATTGTTTACTTTGTTCATCCATCCCCCGTTTCGTTCTGTGAAACCATCACCACTGGGTTCAACCCCTGGTAGTAAATCACTTCACTCCGACTTCCTTACCTCTAGGTACCTCGAAGCAGACAGACAACAATGGCCTCTTCCCAGCAGATCGAAAAGTACGTCATCAAGACGCCTTGCTCGAGCGCCAACATCGGCCCCGGCTTCGATGTCATCGGCCTGGCTTTGTCCATGTACCTGGAGCTCCATGTCACCATCGACCGCTCCAAGACGACTTCGGACCAGCCGCTTAACTGCCGCATCACCTACGAGGGCCAGGGCGAGGAGGATATCAGCCTGGATCCCGAGGTGAACCTTATCACCCGTGTGGCTCTCTACGTCCTCCGCTGCAACGACCAGCGCAGCTTCCCCGCCGAGACTCATGTGCACATCAAGAACCCCATCCCCCTCGGAAGAGGTCTGGGTTCCTCCGGTGCGGCTGTCGTCGCCGGTGTCCAGCTCGGCAAGGAGGTCGGCGGCCTGCACGACCTTACCCCCGAGCGTCTCTTTGACTACTGCCTCATGATTGGTGAGTCACTTACACAGTCACTCACCTTGAACAACAAACACTAACAGAAACTACAGAGCGTCACCCCGACAATGTCGGCGCCGCCCTCTTCGGTGGCTTCGTCGGCACCTACCTCAAGCCTCTCACCCCCGAGGAGACCGCCCGCACTGAGATCCCCCTCAGCGAGGTCCTCCCCGCCCCCGCCGGCGGTGTCGACACCGGCGTCAAACCCCCTTCGCCTCCCCACGGCATTGGTCACCACATCAAGTTCCCCTGGGCGCCTGAGATCAAGGCCGTGGCTATCATCCCTGAGTTTGAGGTTCCCACCGCCAAGGCCCGCGAGGTTCTTCCCGCCGAGTATCCCCGTGCGGATGTTGTACGTCTTTTTCTTTTCCCTTCCTCTTCCCATCCCTCCCCTGTCTACCTATTTCAGCCCCCATAACTAACTGTTTGCACCAGACCTTCAACCTCCAAAGGATAGCCCTCCTCCCCGTCGCCCTCGGCCAATCCCCTCCCGACCCGGAGCTCATCAACCTGGCCATGCAGGACAAGCTGCACCAGCCCTACCGCCAGGTCCTTATCCCGGGTCTGACCAAGATCGTCGATTCCATGACGCCCGCCACGCAGCCAGGTCTTTTGGGCGTGTGCCTGTCCGGTGCTGGCCCGACGATCTTGGCGCTGGCGACGGAAAACTTTGAGACTATTGCCCAAAAGATCATTGAGGAGTTTAAGTCCAACAACATTGTCTGCAGATGGGAGCTGTTGGAGCCGGCGGAGGGGACTACGGTTACTAGGGCTTAGATGCCCTGGGATATGATGGGGTTGCCCGTGAGAGGGTGACTGACTGGGTGATGGAGGTGGAGGAGAGAGCGTGGTAAAAAGCGCATTGGGCAGTGGGCTTAGTGTCATTGGAGAAAAACGGAGACAAAAAAAAAAAAAACAGAAGAAAACCTCGTGATACCCCTCATCCCTCATCCCGAAGCTTTCCTCGAGGTCTCTTGGTTTTAATCGCCCCGAGATGCGGATGATCGTACGAGATGCCTGCCGACGTTTTGTTTCTCTGTTCCTATTAAGCCCCCAGAGCCCACTCTTTTGGAAGAAGGGATAATTCCCCGTTTCCGGACTTGTTCAAAGTTTCAAATCGAAAAACAACGCCGTATCCTTCCGGGGCTCCATCCGCGTTTGTCTTCCGGTGCTTCCGTATATCGCGCTTAACGGGATCCGATCGGCTGACGTGTGGAGCCCCCCGACGATACGGCGGCTCGGCGGTACTGGACGGCTTCCGTTTTGGGACCGGATGTGGGACCGTTGCCGCGTTGCGGGCTCCGCTAGATCCGGGAAGAACCGAGAAATCTCACGATAGCTTCATTCCGTGTTTTTCCGGCCCGGGTTACGAGTTGTGAAAGTTCAAGGCTGGACTGGAACTCGGATCAAAGTTTCGTGGTACATACGTAGCGTCTCAACTCGGATCCCGAGCCCGGACTGGAAGATGGCAGCGGTGTTGGCCGGATCTGAGACATTTGCAGCTGTCATTCTTGTGCCCGTTGTCAGATGCCAAACGGCAACAAGCGCAAAGAGTGCATCCGCAAATTTGCAATTCGCCATGATCCGGGAAACCTCACAACCGTCCCCTGGATATAATCTGGGTTAGGTTTCGTTGTTTCCCATTCCCACCGTTAGGTAGGGACCGCCCGCCGGCGCCATCCGGAAAAAAACATCCAGACTCCGGGAAACAAGTTATTCCTGTCATTGTCGCTATTCCCGCCTGTCAGCGCTGTCAGCTGAAAGCAGTTTCGCCTTTTCCCAAGTTCAACCCAAACCCAGGAACAGAAACAGCGTCAGATCGGCAATAATCCAGGCCCTTCCATCCACCATTCCAAACTACACCAATCACCACCCCTGTTGCCGTTCGCTTGGCTTTCTCATCCAACAGCCAACAACACCGTCTTCCGCGCCCCACACCCCTTTGATCAGTCTACCCAATCACAGCTAGACCAAGAAAGTCGGACTCCCCCGATCACACCACGACCGGCCGAGACTCAGCATCAAATCGTGCCATTCCCTTCCTGTGTCGTTCACTCTTCACTCGTTTCTCGCTGGAAAGCCTGAAAGCCTGGATCCTTCAGCAGTCACAGGGAAGAGTCCGGGGCAATTACACTTCATCTGATTGGCCAGATGGAGGAAGTCGTAGGGCTGAGTAGCTGAGGAGCTGGAAGACAGGGGAACAGGGGGTGTGCTTGGCATCTGGTGTTTTAGGATGTCTGGTGGTATGATTTGGGCCATTCGCTTCTCCTGTCTGGACTGACTGAGAATAAGGGTTGGGAGGGTTAGACGTGTGGACGAACAGAATCCGGAGGATAGTGGTGAGATTCTGGATGGTGGATCTGACCATCATGATGCGGTTTTGGTGAGATGACTTGCACGCAAGGCCAATTTGGTACCGTCTAGTTGGGACTGGACCCGTCTCTTTGGGTTATTGCGGAAGTTCAATGTTGGCCAGTTCGGGAGAGATCGCGATGCGGGATCTTGGTGTTGAAGGGACGGGACGGAAGGAAGAAGGGAATGTTGGTATAAGAGGATCGTTTCCATCGATGTTGTGATACCCTTTATTTTCTGCTATCATCATCAGCATCATCAGCATCATCAGCATCAAAAGCATCTTGGATCTCCCAGACCGGGAATAACCAACTCTTCTCAACCTTCTTCATCACCACCAAATAACATCCACTCAACTCACTCAACCAATACCATTTCGGTATCACCACCAACCACAACCTCACTCAAATCTTTCGAGTAACATCACAAACACAAAACACCAATCAAAATGGTCTCCCCCATCCTCGCCCGCTCCGCCTTCCGCGCCGCCACTCAGGCCACTTCTCGTAACGCCGTCCAGGGCACCCGCCAGTTCTCCGTCATCCAGTCCATGCGCCAATGGGCTCGCAAGATGGAGTTGCACACCCCCTACGAGCGCATCCCCACTCAGACGGGCGCTGCTGGTGCCGATTGGGGTGCTACGTTTAAGAGGATCGCTGGTCAGGCTGCTGTGTAAGTTTACCTACTATGATTCTGAGGATGAATGAAACTTAGGGGACTTCAAGACTGACTGGGATTTAAAATAATAGCTACCCCCTCGTCGCCGGCTCCCTCCTCGGTTGGCCTTTGCTTGCTAAGACGCTGCTTGATGGCCACATCTAAGCTACGCTACAAGCTATAAGCTTCCGTCGATCTCTTCGATTTCTCTCTCCCTGAACATGGATCGTGGAGTACAACATCGAACATCGAGCCGAGCCGGGCGGGTACAGACAGACATCCCTAGCTCTGCCGGGTAGATCTGCACTACGACGACACCTCGAGTCCTAGTGGAGGATGACCACAACACAACACAAACATCACACCACACTGCACATATTTTTGCGTTTTTCTTTTCCTTTCTTCACTTTGTAACATTGGCGGCTGGGATGTATGTTTTTTTTTTATTTTTTTTTTTTCCAAGGACGGCGTTCAGGGGACAGGCATAATTTGGCATTTCGATACCAACGGCAGTTTACTTTTCGCAAGCAACTACTTTTGTTGGTTGAAAGGACGGATTGAGCCTATTCTACTAGATAAGAGGTTTAGACCGGTATGGCTAAGGCATGAAATAAACTATTTGATGCTGAACATTCTGATTTTCCAATATGATTTTATGATTTTGCGATTTTTACTTTGACTTTGACTTTGACTTTGCATTTATCTTCGTCTTGATGTTGCATTACTTACAATACAATGCTGGTTTGGTTGTTAGTTTGGTTCTTCGATCATTGGTTGAATAGGGAAGTTTTGGAGCTCTTATTAGCCTTTTAAGAGAGAAACTATCTTCCGTTTGAGGCGATATAGGATAATAGTAAGGGTTTGTAACACCGTAGAAGCCTTTGATGGGTGTCCTCTTACACCTCTCTCCGTCTCCTTTAAGGCCTTCAAGACTGGAAGATATCAGTCTTCCGGCGTTACCCGATAGAAAGCCGAACGTTTTCCTATATCCAGTAAAGCTTTGGCTTTTTTGTACCAGACTAACAAACAAACCAGGACTGTATTGTACATGCTGATATACCTCCTATAACGATGGCAGACCACTACACTAACCATGCCTTGTTCCTGTGCAAGAGGATACACGTAACCGAAGCTAACGATTCGGCGCCTCAGAGGGGTTTATATATGGTTGCGACGGCCCATGCCGTTACAAGACCATGGCGAAGCTTAATCTGTGACCAACGTCCCTCTCACAAGGTCGAAGAGGACTGACTATCTGTTCACTCATCAACATCCTGAAGACCAGTTGTTATATACCTGTATGACGTATGCAACGCCTCTTTATCTTGGGCGCTTACCTGTATACGTGTCAGCAGTCCCACCATTTTATTGGGTTCGATGTTTAGATACCTCTACGTATCAAACACAGCGCGATCAAGTTGGACACCCTTTTCCAATCGCAACTAAAGAAAAAGAGGAAATATAGTGAACAATGATGTGATGAACAATGATTGCCACAGACGAAACGAAGGCGATTGAGAGATTGCGATTGCTCACAAGAGATTACTAAGGGGCAAAATGTATTTACCATGCCACATCCAGACTCGACAAAAAGAAGAAGAAAAAAGATGGACGGAAGGGAAGCGGGGTGGAAGAAATGGGAAAAGGATGGTTACCTGTTCGAAGTGAGGAGTGAACCCATGTGCTCCCGAGTTATGAGTTACAGGGCAGCGGGCTAAACCACTACACCTGCGACCCATATGAGAGCCCATAAGTTCCTCGGAAGGAAGGAGCGGGAAGTTTGGTATATGTACTCCAGAGTGCGCAAGTGGTTGGTTTATGGATAACGCCGGTATCAGTATCAGTACTTGCCTGGTGAGATGGGGACGGTTCCATGACAAGCCTTGTCTAATCAATGATCCTTCTTCGAAGAGTGGGCATGGGGAAATCAGCACATCTCGTTCTGGAGGTTGGATGAAGAGGTCAGGGCAGAAGCTCCTTCTGCATTGGTGGTTGCTCACGATCATAGACGTTGTATGTTAAGGTATCGACATTGTTGCACGTTATGGTAAGGGATATATAAACCATGTAGTCTAAACTGTGTCATGAAAGATGCGCCTTCGAAGTTATTCCGAGTTTGAGTCGTCGTTATCTTACAATCCCAAGATGCCACAAAGCACTGATCCTCTCACAGAGGGTCGCCTTAGAAAATAGATCATTCCGCAGACTGGAGTGCCTCTTGTAAGCCCCACCGCTCTGTTCCCTGAACATCCGTGATAGAGAAAACGAGCCATCCATAAATTCTG